>VDFB02260101.1:0-60202 GCA_007258455.2 Sequoia sempervirens | reverse complement strand
TAAACAATTAGAAATGTAACCAATACTAGTCAATTATCATAAAACTTCATTGACTCTGCTTACCCACTATGGCATTGGTTCACTTCATAGTTCATTATACCTCACTTATCCAAATTCATATTCTAAATTTCCAATTATCACATTAGGAGTAGGAGTAGTCAACAAGCCTTCATCTATTCCACACTTTATGCCAATGTGGATAGATCCTTAAATCCAATTAAGTCACACAACCCTTAGATCTGCTTCAACTATCAAGTTCCACCTACCTAGGTTTAGCAGAGCCTGAAGTACAGCGAGTCATTACCCATATAGGTTAACTCCATTTGTTGGTTCAAAAATGTTGATAGCTTGATCATAGAGCCTAACATACTCGTAGGATTTGTAACCTGCATTTTTGAGACCCAATAGATTGGCAATTCTACTGGGGATTAGGCCAATTCTGAACCTTATCCTTCCATTAGAGTCATTCCAAAATATCATAAGTGGGTGAAGAATCCACTGGGAAAAAACACAATCATTTTCCTACTAATGAAAAGTAGGTAGCTCTAAAGGATTTTTATGGCTGATAAAGTATCGGATTAGAAAGGATTGATGATAAACATGAGAGATATTTTATATCATCCAACATGAATGGAAGATCTTTGCTCCAGGACAGTCCTAAGAAGAGCAATATTAGGTGGAAAAATAAGCATGGATCTCCTCATGGAAAAAATAACACAAATAAGGGTGAAACAGTATCTAAACAACTAGAAGATAGCATGAACACATCAGAGCAGACCTTCACAACATTTAACTCTCCACTTCACGCTAATGGTGGAAATACCTCAACACCACTTGAAAGAATTAATATAAATGATAATATCCTCAATCATAGATCAGACCCTCAAAGGGAAAATGAGTTTGAGGAATGGGTGGAAGAAGAAAGAAAATAGATACAAGAGGAATATGATAGGGGATTCTCATCACAACAAGGAGAAGAAAACCAGGAGGGGTCCATTGATCATACTACCATTGACTTTGATAGTATGACTAACCAAGAGATTGAACTGAATGTAGAATGGAAAAGACAACAACTTAGAATGAGACAATAGATGATACAAGGAAGCCAAAAACTTGATCAATAGTTGGCACAATTAAACATCTAGGCACCAAAGCCACCAAAATATATCCCACCACATAAACAAGGTGGTAATCTCAATTCACATGGGATATCTTAGAATATTGGTGCTTCTCATAATACCAATGGTAACCCAAGACAATGCACTCTGCATAATATGCCACCACAAAGGTCCCACCCCCCAAATGCTGGCAATGTTTCCTTGAACTATCCACCACTAGGTCAACAATATGCCCCACAACACCAGTAGCATGTGCCACATTAGAGTGTATACCCTCAACAACACATCCAACAAAATTTCTACCATCAACCTTAATATGGATGCCAATGCTACCCTAATCTACCACCTCTGAATCTGCATCCACAAAACCCTATGAGCACATGTAGACAGTTTGATTTAATAGGACACCAATTATATCCATACCCAATTGACAACAATTGGAGAAATACAGTTCCCAAATTCAATGGGAATAATGTAACATCAGTTGAAGAACATATTAGAAATTTCGATGCCTTTATACATGATATTAGTGTGGAATATGAGGATGTAAATATGAGATTATTCATGATGTCCCTAATTGAAGAAGCAAGGGATTGGTTCAATGGTCTACCTAATGCCTCAATTTATTCTATAGTAGACTTCCAAAATCAATTCCTATAACATCATGGGAATCAATGGGCCCCTGAATTCGCTCTGCATGAATTGATGGGTATTCAAAAATACCAAAATGAGTCAGTTTATGATTTCAATCAAAGTTTCTCCAAACTAAATAATAAAATACCACATGGATCCAAACTGACTGATCTAACAACCCTAAGTATTTATCTAAAGGCTTTTGATCCAAAAATGGGGTATGAAATCAAAAACAGGTGCTCTAGAAGTTTAACTAAAGCATAAAAAATAGCATTAACAATTGAGAATAATAGAAAAGTTGTGGGGGTGACTGAAAAAAGGGACAACCTTAGAGTTCCCCAAAACATTATCAATTCGCAGAATAAACAAGAGAACCAATATAGAAGTGAAAGACCGGGATTGTATGATATGCCATACAACACAAATTGGAAAGATGGAAAACCCATAACTGATAGGCCTAAGTATAAATAAACCCCTAATCCCTTAAAGAAAAAGGGATCCTACATGGTCAAGAACAACCCTTGGTATCAAGTTTACAAGCTGCCTCATTCCTCGGATCATTGTGTTGTAGCACAATCAATACAAGAAGAAGAAATGCCATATGATAATGAAGGGGAAGATCATACAATATATCTAGCTTCACACACCCTTCAACCAGTCAAACAAGAATATCCATCTTCAGAAGATGAAGGCTATGAGTATGATGTAAACAACCAGAGGTACAATATTCACATGGCATAACAATAGGTCTTCTTTGATCAATATAATGAAATCAATGATGAACCATATCCTCCTTATACACCACCTATGTCAAGTAAGTATAAATTGAGCAATCCAACTGAGGAAGAGATCAAATAATTAACCATTTCTATAGTAGAGAAAGAAAAATAAACTTTAGGCTAAGAAATAAAATGATAAATGCAGATGAAGGCATTCCAAGAGGATTGTTTGTGAAAGATAAAGAAACAACGCAAGAAAAACCAAAGAAGGTAGAGAATAAGGAACTTAATAAGAATGAGCAAAGGTGTGTTCCCAAAGAAGAAGACAAGGAATTATACAAAAACAAATAGAAATATGATGAAACAAATCAAAAGGAGAAAGAACAAAATAAAGGAGATCCAATGGAACAAAGGAAGATAGCCAAAATAGAAAATTCCTCTTCATTTGATTTCACACAAGCATTGTCTCAGGTGAAGATGTTTGTGCCACTATTGGAAATGATGAAGATAAAAGAATATAGAGATAGTGTTATTCAACTAATATCCAATGGAACCAATAAAAATGAAAATTTTGAAAACAAAGAAACCACCAAAATCAGTAATGGCAGGCAAGGAGATATAAAATTCCCTGAGGTTTGTCTTGGTGATACATTGATGAATCCTCCATAAGTTGATCCATTTGTTACCACATTTCTCATAAACAACAAATTGGTAATAAATTACATGATTGATTCAAGAGCTGCTATTAACATCATGCTAGTAGGGGTCATGAAACAACTTGGCACGTGGGTGGACACTACTAGTGGTAAATTCTATGCTATGGATAGTAGGCCTATCCCAATGGTAGGAATCATGAAGGATGTAGAAGTGAAGTTAATTACTTATTCAAAAGAAATATACATAATTGACATAACTGTAATAGACACACCCCCTCATTTTGGAATGCTCCTGTCAAGACAATGGGCTGATATAGTGGGAGGAAATGTGCAATTTGACTTATCCTATGCCACAATACCTATAAACGGTGAAGAGGTTAAATTGTATAGATAATTGAGAGTGAACCAAATTGTGGAATATGTTGATCAAAATCAGATGAATTTCTTATGTGATGTGGACTTAGGAAGCTTTAGAATTGAACATTCACACCTTGAATTATTGAACACTAATCCAATTGATAGGGATGTCTCCAAGAATGAGCATGGTGTATGGTGAATGTATTTTGATGGAGCATGCAGTAAAGAAGGTAATGGAGTAGGAGTGGTTTTCATTTCACCTATGGGAACAACATTCAAATATTCAGGTATGTGCAAGATCATCATGGAAAAAATAGGCCCTTAAGTGGCAAAAAAATTAGAAAAATTAGAGTTAAACAACTTGACGTAAAATTTTTAATAAGTTATCTATATTATTTCAAAAATATGTAATAATAGAATCTATAGAAGATTGAATGCAGTTTCTAAACTACTAGGTTTTGTTTAAAAAAGAAAAAATCTATTTGGTGTGAAATTTCAATGTAGTGGTACTTAAATTTTGGGAAAAAATAAGTAGGTGTCTATCTAACCACCCTAACCACAATAAAATGATAATATTTTTTTATAAGATTTTTAGGTATATAGAGGACTCATGCCCCATGTGATGCATATTTGTTTGTAATTTTTTTCCAACTAATGAATTTTTTATTACAACTTTTTTAAAAATATAAAAACTCGTATGTCTGATCACCTTAACTTGGTCAAAACTTCATGAAATTCAATTTTTTTTTTAATCCTATAGTATGCAAAGCATAGAATGTGATGCATGTTTTGGATTCAAAAAATGTGATACTGTTTGAAAGCTATAGATGTTTTTCAATCAGCCTATCAATCAAGAATTTTATCATAATTTGAATAGAAAATGAATAATAATTACTTATTAAATTCAAAATAAAGCATAATTTACATCGTTGGAAATCAGAGAATCTCCTTTAAAAACCCTTTTCATTTCATCAATTTTGGGTAAAAAAATAGTTGTCAGCCACATACCATCATATTGCCACTTTTTGGCCCATCATGATCCTGCACATACCCATTCATTCTTTTTAACATTTGAATGTATGAATAACATAGCAGAGTATGAGGCCCTACTGATTGGATTGACATGGCTGCCAAACACAAAATTAAACTACTGACTATTTTTGGAGATTTTGAGTTGGTTACTTCACAAGTGAGATCAAAGTATTCTACAAAAAACAAAAGGATAAAGAAGTATAGAAATGTTGTATGGGACACCATTGAATTGTTCGATGATTTCTCTATTGAATGTATATATAGGTCTAAGAATTTAATGGAAGACTTCTTTGCGAATGTAGCTTTGAAGAAAGATGATGTCACTCTAGCAAGAATTTCACAAGTTGAACTCAAAACAAGACCTACAATCCCTGATAACATCTATAGTTGGAAAGTTTTTAATGATGACACTGATTTGATTAAATTCTTACATTGCATTGATCAATATGAAGCCCAAGAAATTGATTTTAATGCATTTGTGGAAGAAGTAGATGGCAAGCAAACTGTATTTGGTAAGGAAATTGTTTAGCTCAAAACTAACAAGATTCCTAAAGGACTTGTGGCACTAGAGAGGGTGTTTGATGGAAATGATAGAGCCCTTATGAAACAAACACCATTAAAAAGGGAAGACATTGAAGAAATCATCTTGGGCACTGAATTAGCACCAAAAAAGGTGTACATTGGGAAAAAGATAAGCCCAACAATTAGAAAGATGTTGATTGCATTATTAAGGAAATATAAGCACGTATTTCCATGGTCTTATGATGATCTTAAGACATATAGAGAAGATTTGTTCAAACATGAGATCCCATTGAAACTTGATGCAAAAATTTTTAGACAAAAGAAAAGACCCATAAATCCTACCTTAGAACCTAAAATGCATGAGGAACTTATGAATCTTAGGGAAGGGGGTATCATCAAGCCTATCAGACATTCATCTTGGGTCTCTAATTTAGTACTTGTTAGAAAGAAAAATGGAGACATAAGGCTCTGTGTAGACTTCCAAAACTTGAATGTATCCTCTCTTAAGGATAACTACCCACTCCCAAACATGGAGGCTATGTTGCAGAGGGTCACAAGATGTGAGTTGTTATCTATGATGGACAAATTTTGAGGTTATAACCAAATGAAGGTTAAGGAATTAGAACAATACTAAAAACCTTCACCACACCATGGGGAACATATGCATATGTTAGAATGTCATTTGGACTCACAAATGTTGGTGTAACTTTCTAGAGAGCCATGGATGTTGCTTTCGCTGATCTAATTAATGTAATAATGGTGGTATACCAGGACAATCACACTACATATTCCAAGAAAGTAGAAGACCATGTTGTACACCTTGAAAAAATATTTTTCAAAGCATTGGAACATAGCATTTCCTTGAATCCTAAAAAGTGTCATTTTGTAGTAACA
Organism: Sequoia sempervirens; assembly: GCA_007258455.2. Taxonomy (NCBI): domain Eukaryota; kingdom Viridiplantae; phylum Streptophyta; class Pinopsida; order Cupressales; family Cupressaceae; genus Sequoia; species Sequoia sempervirens. The sequence goes on along the minus strand of VDFB02260101.1, from coordinate 54,271 downwards.
GAGGGAAATTTACTAGGACATATAGTGTCCAAGGAAAGAGTCAGGTTTGATCCAGAAAGAGTGGAAGTCATAGATAAGATTCCTATTCCTAAGATAGTTAAAGCCATCTAGTCCTTCTTTGGGAAAATTAATTTTGTGAGAAGATTTATATCAAACTTTGTTGAGATAGTGAAACCAATATCAAAGATTTTAAAGAAGGGTGCAAAGCTTGACTGGACAACTAAAGCCATAGATGCATTCATATCCATCAAAAGAGCAATTAAAGAATCCTTGGTCTGAAAAACCCCTAATTTTAATAAACCATTCTAGGTATTTTCATTTGCATCTTATCACACAATTGCAATAGTAATGCTACAAAAAAATGATGAGGGGTATGAACAACCTATTTCTTTCTTTAGCAAATCCATCCAAAATGCAAAATTAAAATATGACATTCTAGAAAAACATGCATATGAATTAATAAAAGATGTCAAAGCATTTATATCATATCTAGTGGGAGCAAAAGTAATAGCTTATGTACCTAATGCTATAGTAAAATATGTCTTTGTACAAACTAAAGTAACAGGCTATAGATGCAGATGGATAAATAGAATCCAAGAATTTGACATTGAATTTCAAATCACCAAGCTTGTATGAGGACAAGGATTAGCCAAATTAATGGTTGAAACAAATATTGAAGCTGCCCAAGTGTGCAATTTGAATAATAAAGATAGCATGATTACTAGTATTGAGCACAAACCATGGTACACGGATATCATGTATTATATTAAACATATGAAATGTCTTGAAGGATTTAATGATAACAAGAAAAGGACACTTAAACTATAGGCTTCAAAGTTTGTATTCATGAAAGGGGACCTCTATTGAAAAATCATGGATGGTGTTTTGTTTTTGTGCCTAGAAGAAAATCAACCAAGACATGTTTTGAAGGAAATGCATGGAGTATGTGGAGGGAAATTTTTAGCGAAGACTACTCAACATAAGGTGTTAAGGGCAGGTACTATTGGCCTATATTTTTCAATGATGCCAATGATTATACTAGGAAAGGTGAAGCATGTCAAAAGTTTTCTAGGAAATTGAAGTATCAAGGGGAATTTCCTTTAAGACCTTTGCAAATTGAGGCTCCATTTCACCAATGGGGGATTGATTTCATAGGAGAGATTGCAAAAAAATCTAGTGGAGGACACAGATGGATATTTGTAGCCATAGACTACTTCACAAAATGGGTAGAAGTTATACATACTAAACAAGCAACTAGTAAGGCTGTAAATTTTTTTTATTGGAAAATATCATCACCAGATTCAGAGTGCTAGTAAGAATTATAACTGATAATGGGATGTTTTTTAGGTCAAATAAATTCAAGGAATTTTTCCAATCCTATGGTATAGTAATCTCATATTCTTCACCATATCATCCATAGGGAAACAGGTAGGCTGAATCCAACAACAAGAGCATCCTAAAGATCATAAATAGAATGTTGGATAATTTAACCAAAAGGCTTGGGATTCCAAGTTGAGACTAGCCTTATGGGTAGATAGAACCACTATAAAGAAGGCCATCAGAAAATCATCTTTTGAACTTGTGTATGGGACTTAAGCTAGGCTCCCTTTGCATAATTCATTACTAGTATGTAAGTTCATCTTGCAAGAATATTTAGACATTCCTAAACCTATAGAGAAGAGGATGGAAGAGTTAATGGAACTTGATGAGGTCAAGAACCAAGCTCAACAACACAATAATAAGAAGCAATTACAAATGAAATACCTATATGAAAAATGGTTAAAAATAGAAAATTTGAAGTAAATGACATGGTTCTCATGTGGAATGCTAGGATTCAAGACAAAGGGAAGCATGCGAAATTTGAAGCTCTATGGTTAGGACCATTTTTCATTGTTGGTAAGGGTAGTGAAGATTCATATTACCTCCAAAACATGACAGGAGAAGAACAATAATTTCTTTTCTTGAAGACCATAAAGAGGATTAAGAATTGCCAGTGCATGGAAAATTCTTGAGAAACCTCTTAAAATATTTTTTTCCATGCACAATAGTATAGGATTACACTCTACTTCCATTTCTCACCCATTCCTAAATTCACTTCAACTTCCATACCATATAAATAAGACATTCGATCTACTTCCCTAGAGACCTAGATTCTTGCTATGCCCACAAGGGGTATACATCCCAATTTAGAGCCACTGTTAGGACTAAAAATCCTATTCGCTATTTGTTACATTTGATCTCATAAATTGTAGAAATTCATGTAACTAGATCCATTTTATAACCCATGTTAACTAATGATCCCATGAATATGGCCTTTGGCATATAAGCATCTCCCTGATCATAGCTAAGAAAAAACTTTAAGAGAAATTGATCATTATCGGGATGATCATGTGCATGCATTTCCAATCAACAAGTCATAGCCCTTTATTGAATATTTTCTACATATTGGGAAGAGATGAATAAAGTTACATCAATCAAAGATCCCAAAGATAACAGGTGTGCATGATCAAGAAGACAATGCATAACATTTCACTGATGAAAACCTTATCAAAAAAAGCAAGCTAGTCAGAGGGAAATTTTCAAATCAGACCAAGCTCATGTGTCATGCTGATGGAGACCTTATCAGGGAGAAGCATACATACTTTCACTGATAAAATAGGAGAACAATTGTATCAAAGAGACATATATGATGGGAGTGGGTTCCTTAGACCTCTCTGACTATGTGGGTTACTCTGATGAGGGAAACTAATTTTTTTTTTTGGGGAAAGTCCCACCGACTTATCCCAATGAAAAAAGTGGTAGAGGAAATAAATCTGGGATACCAAGTATATTAGAAAGACACCTTATTCTCTTAGTGATGATACATGTTAGCCCGATGATAATATAGAATGACCACTATTTGTCAAAAAGAAACTAAGTGATGCTTAAAAGGATTTATAATGGTGTAGACCACCATGATATCACATAGACTTCATAATTTTCTCCTCAAAACATTAGGAATTGAAAAGCAAGAGAAAAGGTAGTTGTACCATATCAATGAGAGTATTAAGTTGTCTTCCTAGCTGAATAAGAGAACCAAAGGGACACTTCATATCAAAAGGACATTCGGTTAGTCTTGGCGATCAGTTATGAACATATAAATAAAGATGGTTCCAAATAAAGCACACAGATCAGCTTGAGACTAGAGGGGTTCCACCAATGCAATATTGTTGTATTGCTCTGACATTTCAAAATTTGAAAAACCTATTGCATTCATTTATAGTGGTGGAATTAATGGCCACACGAATGAACCTTATATGAACATTTTTTATTGAAAAGAGATTAAACCAAAATAATTTTTAGAAGTTGTAGCGAAGAAGGATGGGAGATTGAGAAGAAGTCAAGGAATTTAGTGCACCCAAAAAAATACAAGTATACAAAATATCCTTGCAATTGATAGATTGTAATTCAATTCTTCCATCTTGTAGATAAATAAGATGGAAAGTTTTGCAAAAAACAAGACAAGAAACAACAAGGTGAAAGTAGCCAGTCTAAGAATAAGAAGCAAAAAACCGAAATGGGGCAGGAGTTGAAAACAAAAGAATGAAAATTAAACCAAGAACCCATTGATCAATTGCCTAGTTTAGGGCCAAAAGCTAGAAGGTTTACACATTTGAGGGCTCATGTAGAAAGAGTAGAAGATAAATGCAAACATGTAGGTGATGTGTGGACCCCCATTAGGGGATACAAATTATACATGTTTCATTATTGTCAAAGAAGTAGATTTGAACTAGTTTGTAACCCTTGGAATTTCAATTTGGGAAAGCTAGTTGTTCCCAACGTCTTTGTGAATATAGACCTTATAAAACTTCTATCAAACTATTATAACCCAGACCTTAAAGCCATTTGCAACCCGCAAGGAGAACCTTTCATACATGTATCCAAAATTGCACTTTGTGAAGTTTTTAGCCTAGATGACACATGTGATCAGCCTATAATGGATGAGGATTTATAAAAGGAATACTGGAGGATGGACACTACCTACAAAGGATGGAGGTTACCATTACAAAGGCCTACGAAAGATGAAAAACCTAGTATCACTTGAGGATGGCGATGGACCTCCCTTCCATGTTGATTTGTTTGAGACCTATTTAAAATATACTTACTTCTTAGTGGGTCAAATAATGGGAACAAATGTCTCTGAATTTATGTCTATAGTGCCGATGGTGATCACTGTAGACATGCAATGTCGCAATTCAAGACCTTTTGATTATGCTTCACACATTTCCAAAGGGATTGACTTAGGGATAATGGCTATCAAAAATGGTTCTCCAGCATTGCACTTTAAACATTATTCCCTTCTCATGCACATGTTATTGTACTATGGACTAGAGTTAGGAATATGGCTAGAGGAATTAAGAATCACATAGTTGGATAAAGAGGATTAGCCATTACCGATACAATTATGGACCTCCATTTGGGATAGTAGATTTGTCAATTCTAATTATGTTTAACACTTTGTCAAGACATTGTACAGGTTTTATGATCACCCTTTTAATTATTCATTGTCTAATGAGATCAAAAGGTTCTTAAGGCCTAAGGATTTCAATGGACCACTCACGGTAAGTCATAATTGGGGTGATTGGTATTGCTTTGTTGATTCCACTATGATCAAGGTTTATGGTTTTGAAGACACACCTTTCCTATTACCCAAGACTATCGCCCCCACTCCATAGATCATATCGCCTCTCTTAACTGTTTGTTGGAGTAGCTGAATGATTTAATTTCTTTCCTACATCGGTTGTTAGACTAAAATCCTTGTTCACTCTATTGAGCCATTGCAAATCTCTACTTTTGAATTCTAGACATTGATCTTCTCACTCATGTCATGATCCTATGATCCTCTATTCATCATCAATCCTTTAAACCCTAACCATTGGATAAGTGGTCATTCAAATCTCCATCATCAATCTATCATATCACTTTGTCAAAGATACACATACTACAGTCTCAGCGATGTCCATTGTTCTCTTTGATGTGAAATGTCTCCAAATACATAGGCCCACATGCCACTATCCTCCATGTCATCACCACTTAATTCACAACAATGATGTGAATTAGCACATTGAGCAATCATTCTTTGCCACCTGTCAGCCTTCATCAAAATCCAGTCCCACTAGCTTCTCACCTTATCGCTTCGTAGAGGGGACATCATTCAGACTCTTGCCAATACACCAGATTCACATCCATGAGATAGCCATCAGGTTATCAAGGGGACATCCACTCCACTCTCATCGATATGGCATTGTCATTCCAATACCATTGTTGTTGTAGATAAGTGGTCCACATGCCATCATGTCGCTACATGTCACTGTCCACTATCATTTCCTTCCACGTGTCATCATATCATTTTCTCTCTAAATTCACATCATCCTTTCCTTACGGGGTTCCACATTCACGTCAACCTTACTCAGTTCCACAATCGACATCTATTCTCTCATCGCTCTATCATAGGGACTAGCTCCATAGTCCTGGTGACAGACTGATGTCTTATCGATGGGTAGGTGATCGAGTTGTTGATGAGACATCCTTCAATGTCCTACCAACACCACTCTATCATGTCGATGAAGACTCTTGATGACATCACCTGTCCACCTCATCACCATGTCACTACATCATAACCCATAACAATGATGTGGATTACAATTTATCCAATCTCGTCATTCCATGTGTTATCTTCATCATCACTGTCACCCACATCATTATGACTAGGTCCCACTCTAAATGCTACCTTCTCATCACTCCATCGAAGAGACATAGCCAAAGGTCTCACTGATTTTGTCTAGTCTTGTTGATAATGTAGCTATCGAGCTATCAAAGAGAATCTAGGGTGAGTCTCATAGATAGGTATTTATCACACCGTTGAACCTTAACTCACTTTCATTATCACCACCATCAGAGAGAGTACTTCTAGACTCCTATTGATACATGAGTGTCTCATCAATGAAATGATCATCAAGCCATCAATGAGATACCAACATGACTCTTGTCGATAAACTAGTGTCCCATTGATGGGCTGGCCATCGAGCTTTTAGAGAGTCTCCTACTCTACTCCTACCGATACACTAGTGTCCCATCGATCTGAAGGAGATGTATAACCTTAAGGCGCTAGGTAGAGGGGCTAGTCACCCTCACAACTTCAACAACATAAGTTGTAACTTATGTGACTAGTTACCTACTATTGACAATTAATATGAAAATAGAAAAACATATTGAAGATGCCATGACTGTAAATGCATTAGGGTTTATCTGTAAATCCTAGAATCACCTAAGAGAATACTTAAATTTGTGAATGGTGGATCTAGACTTGCACAAACACAAACAAAAAAACACAATGTTAGTCAATTATACAAGTTAAAAACATCATTCCCCATAATATTCATTTGAAACATAAAGAACAAGAAATAACATGAAGAACACAAATAAAACAATTTAAATCCTATTCAAATGTTCAAACTCTCAATCCCATGGGGGAATTGGTGCTATTTTGATGTGGAAAATAGCTCTTTCTTGATTCCTTGCAAACTTAAAGATGATCAATGGTGCTCCATGATAAAATTTTCCATAACCTAGCTATGAAATTGATGAAAGCTATGAAACTTGGATGAGAATGGATGAAATTTCTCAAAATATGAAGATAATGATGTTGCATGAAGTTGTGGATCCAAAATTAGTAAAATATCTTTCCATTTATAGGAAAGAAGGATGGAGGAATGAGCAAAATTGATGAATGTGGGACAAAACATCAACCATAGCACAATACCACTTGTCAACATGTGAGTGGATAGAGGTGGAGCACATTTTGATGAATGTGCACATTAATGCCATTAGGTGGATATTTGAAATTGAAGAAGTGACATGTTGGAGGGAGAAGAAAGGAGAGTTAATGCCACTTGGCCCAAGAAAAAGGACATGTAAGAGGTCTTTAATGCCTTATTGGATGGACAAGTCCTTTGGGAGGGAATTTTAAAATTGAGGGAATATTCCAACTTTATGTCTTTTTGAATGAAAATAGAAATTTAATAAATCAATTAAATTGATTTACTTGCACAAGTTGTAAAATCTAGAGGATTTGAGGGATTAGAGTTAGGATTAATTAGGATTTGATTAAATTAGATGATAATTAGCTGATCTGACACTTTGACTTAGATATTTAGATTTAAATAAATCAAAATGAGAGGAATAATTAATATTAGACTAACTTAAATAAAGTTTGATTTATTTAATTCAAGAGGATGGTGTTAGATTCAAATCAAATAGAGATTAATTTATTTAATTTAAAGGAGATGACTTTAGAACTTAATTAAATAAAATGAATTATTTAATTAAAAGAGGGATATTAGGATTAATTAAACAAAATGATTTATTCAATTAATAAAAGATAATGATTTAATCAGATAAAATTGATTTATTTAATTAAAAGATGAAATATGATGAATTTAATCAAATAAAGATTATTTTATTAAATGGATAGTAAAGGAGATGATTAAAGATGAACTGGTGTTAGTAAATCAGGATCAGGTGCACAAGATCAATCAATATATTTTATGTGTCTACACTTTACCCGTATTTCAAGTAATGTACTTGCTGCATTGGTTCAAAGAATGACTTTGCTGAGGTCAATTTTTTTTTTTCAGATGCCCCACTACTGCCCCAGTGGAAGAATTATGTTGGTATATTGTCCCCTCAAAAGATCAGATGAAAATTTGGATTTTTGGATGATCTCACAAAAAAAAGGACAAGTTGGTTGATAGGTCAAGAAAGGCTCTAGGATGCAAAAAATGCACCAAAATGTGAAAAAAGGATGCAAAATGAGCCTCGATTGGGTGAAAATGGGATCGAGGGTGCAAAACCCTAGTTTTACAGCTAATAGGGTTTAAAAACCCTAATTTTCATGCTTAAAAAATCCCTCAAGAGGTAACTTTCAATTCATTTGCACACTCAGCCTTTAAAAATTCTATTTTTTAGCTCTGACCTTCGTACGAGATGGCACAAAGAGTGCTTCCTCGACACATCTCTCAGTGAGTGTGAGTCTACTAGCGACTTCTAGGTGCAGGACCACCAGTATGTGACCCTAACCCAACTTGTGTTTTTTATTTTTATGCACATCTAATAGGCCTAGAAAGTCAAACTTGTCCAATGATGTAATTTGGCACCATTGAAAGGGTAGAATCAGCACTGCTCAGCCTCAAACTACGCCACTATTGAGATATATGATGATCTATCGCAATTTATCACTTAGGGGTCAAACTCCAAAGGGCACCACATATGCAAATGGCATTGTTGTGATCTAGTTAGGAGTTTAGGGTTCATAGATCAAATTGATGCACAGTCAAACAATGAAGTCGTCGCGGAGTTTGTGATTTGGGGCCTCTAGCGACGTAATTTGGAGTTTCCAAAAAGTGGAATATTTGCAAACAATGATGCCTTTGTTGTTTCGGTCGTGAAAACTTCAAATGGGATCCTAATTTTTTATGAAACTTGATGATGTGGCTTTATTAGTGTAGGAGGATAGAGATCCCATACACTCACACAAGCACCGATCCTTGCTGCTTAGCAGATTTACTGGATTGCATGAGTTACTTTAGGAGCACCTTGGGGTGATCAGCCTGTGGTACGTCACATATGCACCTTCCATTAGGAAATACCTAGGCATGATGACCATGTTGGCAGATAGATCAAGGAGACGGGAACCAGTAGAGAGATGCCCTTAGGGATCAATAGAGAGATGTACCTAGGGACCAATAGCTACCCCAGAAGGATCAACCACTACCACCACCGCTGCCACCATCTCAAGCAGATCAAAGGGATGCACTTATACATTAGCTCCAGGCACAGGTTGTGACATTGATGGTGGAGAGGGACCAAGCCTGACAATAGGTTCAGGCCCTCATAGCAGAGTGAGATCAGGCTGTACAACAACAGTAGGCTACAAAGTTGTAGCTGGCATAGGAGTTGGGTAGACGAAAATAGCTAGAGAGTATGGTTGAGATAGCATATGGTAGAACAGTCCCGACATAGATGTACTATGAGGTTGTGAGAGAGGAAAAGTACTATAGAGTACATTATTGATAGGCAGTGCCTCTGGCAGCTCAGGTTTCAAACTTCTCATAGCAGACATGACAAAGAAAGGACTAGCCAGAGAGGTAGGTGGGTGAGGGGAGTATCCATCAAGGGTAGCTCACATTTTTTATCAGCGACGCTATTCCTTTTGTGATCCATGTGCTCCATTTTTTATAGCCCCGTGGGCATTTGTATACATTTGATTGATACACATACATTTGATCTTGAGTTTGTACCATGACAGTCACATTATATGATAAATATATGATATGATTGCTTTGATAATGAAATTTGTCCTATTTTATTTATGCATGATGGATGTATGTATTTACTTTTCTATACCCAATGTTCCATATGCGATGTGACTTTATTTTATGTGATGTGATGCGATGTATGATTCTATATGATGTATGTATGATTATGCTCTTGGATGGATGGATGCATTTCTTTTTCAATATCTTTTCTCTACACTTTTTATGATGATGTGGATGCAAATGTTATGATATGTGAATATTTTAAAATTCTTAGACTAATAGATCTATATTATGAACCTAATGAATGATGATGTATGTTATGATCATGAGATGTATGAGATATTATGACATGTTCCTTTTGTTTTTCAACATCTTTTTCAATATGTATGTATGGATGATGAGCATATATGATAATATGATGATGTGCATGATACTTTTATGTTTATGCAAATGGATGATATGATGATGCACATGTGGATGATATGATAATGCCTATAATATATAATGATTCCTATGTGATGATTCTTTTATGATTATGCAAATGGATGATATGATTATGCATATATGGATGATATGACAATGCTTATGTAATGGATGCAAATGTATGGTTTATGAGATGCTTAGAATAACCAATCTATATTATGCAATGATGAAATATAGTGGATGTGAGATGATCAATTTTTCCTATATGATATGATATGCTATGGAGTATGTTGATGGTTTGTGGATGCATGAAGGATGCATTAGTGATGTTTTTGATTAATTGTCATGGTACAATGTTAGCATTGACAAAAGAAAGAAGAAATGAGATAAAGACAAGAGGATCCAACAAGTCCATGATCTATAAGACCTTATTAGAAGATGATGATGATTATGATGATGCTTTGCTTATCAGGAATTGGGATTTAAAAAGGGCTACTTACCTTATGTTTCATAACACACGTAGGCACGTTGCATCAAGGTATAAAAAACTAGGATGGCGTTGTATCTAGTGTGATGGACTTTGACTCAAAAATTAGATAGGAGTACTCCTGTTCACACCTGGAATATAGAACCCTATTTAAAATGCAGTTTAGATATTTCAAATATCTTGGACCAAAACATAGAAAGGCAAGCCTTCTTATGTGGTCAACAAGACACCTAAAACACCCTCCCTACATGCAAACAAATCATGCATGACCAAGGTTATATTACAAGAATATCCAACAAGCATAGCAGATAAAAGGATAATGATCGTTGCCCCATTCCTTTCTCTCTAAATCCCTTTGTTTGGACATCATCGAGAGGTCATCAAAATGAGTGCAATAAGATAAGTCAAAAATACAAAGATCAAGTAAACAACCAAGCTAATGTTCTTCATACCCCTAGCCAAGACTAAACTATGGTGATGCCTGATGTTGATGTCCATTGTAGGAAGGGTGCATCCTAGGACATAATGTTATTAGATGATTTGGGACAAACTAGATAGTGAGCTATTAGTACCAAGAGTTGACCAATTTGTTTACTTACTGACCTACACTTGAGACTAATGCTTGAGTTTTCACTTTTGACCTGCTAGACTTGTTTTTGACTGTTTTACCAAAGGTTGAGGATGACAATGATTTATTGTGAGTGGATGTTTATTGCAAGTGACATCGAGATGAGATAGATGGATGTTTTCAAATATTTGGATGTTTCTGATGTTTTTGAAATGTTCTGAGGTTGTTTTTGGTATTTTCAAGATGTTTTGCGAATGTTTTGATTTTCAAATTTTCTAATGTTTTGGGGTTTTTTGATATTTTGACCAAGAGACTAACCTAAAGACCTATCCTAGGGGCCTCGGGGGCTAATCAAATATTAGCCTTGCCTACATTATACACACAAAGACCACATGGCTCGACTAAAACAAACTTGATTATTGATGAGATATGAACAAGATGAATCTATTTTTTGACTTTTTCACCTAACTTCTTGACCTATTTTTGGATTTTGATATGTTTTAAATGTTTTTGGATTTTTCTAATTTTCTGATGTTTTTTGGATTTTTTGATTTAGAGAAGACTTCAAGAATATAACGAATCTAATTCGATGTAGGTATAAGAACATGCCCCTAATGTGATGTAATAGACTACTCTGATATAGGTAGGAAAAACTAACCTTGAGAATGGTTCGAGTAGTACTAGGAGGGATCATGATATGAACACAAGGCCAAGCTATGATGCAGATGCAGATGGGTGACGAAAGGAGATATGGAATGTGATGGATGAATGATGCAAAACAAGCCATGGAGATCTTGGTGGATGGAAAGTGCTTATTTACACAAGGCACCTATTTTCCAAGTTTTCACCAAGGTACTTGCTCAAAGTGCCTCCGAAGTGGTTTTCACTAGAGGAAATTTTTTCTCTTTACTGTTTTTAATCCTTTTTTCTAATTTCTTTGGATTTTTGTTTTTTGTGTTTTTTAGATTTTCAATTTTACACCTTGCAAGTTTAGGCATAAAACTTTTTAAGATGGGAACTATTCATGGGTTCATGTAGAGGCTTGCCTTCTAGTGTTGATATCTAATATTCCCTTAACTTGTAGCTTGTTGTGATGATGAAGGGTCCCAACCAATTGGGTTTAAACTTTCCCTTGATGTCTTGATTTGGAACATTCTTTTGGTTCTCTTTCAATAAAAGCTCTCTGACTTCAAAAGTCTGAATCCTAATCTTCTTGTTGTAACTCTGCTTGAGATGGTTTTGGTAGACTCGCAAATGGTTTAAGACATCCATGCACCACTCATCTAGTAATTCTAGCTCATTCAATCATGATGCCCGATATTTTTCATTTGTAATGATATTCTCAAGGATGGGAGATCAATCTAAATAGGGAGAATGGCTTTTGATTCAATTGGAGGTGCTAATCACAGCTAGCTTCATTGATCGTCTTCTTGAGGATTTTTAAGATGGTTTTATTTTTAGCCTTAGCTTGGCCATTTCCTTAGGGGTAGTATGGGGTGGAAAAGCGATGTTGGATATTAAAATTTTGGCATAGGTCTCGAACATCCTAGTTTTTGAAAGGTGTCCTATTATCTGAGATAAAGGTTTGAGGGACAAAATAGTGGAAAATTAGGTAATTTAGGATGAACTTGGATATCTTCTTTCCTATTGTATAGGTCATGGGAATGGCCTCTACCCACTTCATGAAGTACTCTGTGGTAGTGATGATGAACTTATTTCCATTGGATGAGGTGGGGGTAATTTTGCTGAAAAGATTAAGCCCCCATTTTGAAAATGGCCAAGGTGTTATGATCAGGTGGAGCTCTTCAATTGGTGCATGGATGAGATCCCCATGTTGCTAACACTGCAAACACCTTCGGATTTAGTCATGAGCTTCCCTTTCCATTTTAGGCCAATAGTACCTAGTCCTCAGCAATTTCTTAGCCAAGGTCATACTAGTCGAATGTGAACCACAAATTTTGTTGTGCACCTCGGTTAAGGTAGTCAAAGCTTCCTCAACATTTAGGCATTGTAAAAGTGTTCCTTCAACACTTCTATGGTATAGGGTATCTCCTAGGATGACAAAATAGGATGACTTCCTGAAAAAGGATCTTTTGAGGTTCAGGGTTATATCGTGGGGAGGACTCTTATTCTCAGGTAGGTGTATATATCATGATACCAGGGATCACTGAGACCAATGAATTCACACACAAATTTGGACTTTGGTACCTCAAATGCTAGTATGAGAAGCTACTCTATGAGGAATTCTTGTTTTGGGATGTTTCGTGGGATATCCAATAGCGACCTAACTATTACCATAACGTTCATCGCTCTGTTGTTTTCTCTTAGTAGCTGCTCAAATGTGATATCAATGAAGAACTCTTTAATTCTTTCCACTAGTTTCTTATATGGAGTCAACTTGTCATCCTTGGTTTGGTACTCATCATTGACATGGTTGATTATGAGCTATGAATCTACATAAACTTTGAGTACCATGATCTACCACTACACTACAATTCTCATCCCTATGACAAAAGCCTCATATTCTGCAATGTTATTTATGCAAGGTAATGATAGCTTGTATGATTTAGGTATGCAATCCCCTTGTTGAGTGATGAAGAAGATTCTTGCTTCTAACCCATGTTGTGTGTAGGATCCATCAAAGTACATTTTCCAGTGATCTGCTACACTTAGGTTGAAGATTGATTCGTCAAGGAATTCTAATACAAGTGGATTCTCTACATTTATCGATGCTTCTGCTAGTTGATCTACAATTACTTGTCCTTTGATGGCCTTGCATTCTGCATACTCAATATCATGCTCTGTTAGAATCATAACCAATTTAGTTGTCTATCCTATAAGTGTTTCTTTAGAAAGTAGATAATTGAGGGGGTCTATCTTTACAATGAGTTTTATCTGATGTGCTAGCATGTAATGTCTGAATTTTTGTGCTACGAACACCACTACCAAGTAAGATTTCTGAATGGATGTTTAATTCCAATTGTGTCCCACCATATTCCTACTAATATAATAGATAGCTCTCTCCTTCCCAATTTCATCATGTTGTGCTAAGAGAGCACCAAGAGCTACTACTTTTGTTGATATATATAAGATCAAGGGTTTGCCTAGAATTGATAGCATGAGAACTAGTGGTGTCAGTAAGTACTCCTTGATTTTTTTGAATGTCTAATCACATTTCTCATCCCATTTTTATGCTACCCTCTTATGGAGTAGATGAGAATATGGGATAGCCCTTTCTGCTAGTTGCGCTATGAATCGAAAGATGGACTGTAGTCTTCCTTGTAGGCCTCTTACTTGTTTCAATGTTTTTGGTGCCTCCATTTCAAGGATTGCTTTGACTTTGGTGGGGTCTACCTCAATTCCTCTCATGGATACAATGTACCCTAGGAGCTTTCCTTATTGTACCCTGAAGAAACACTTTTTTAGATTTAGTCGGACCTTCTACTTTTCTAGCCTATTAAAGATGGAGCTTAGAGATGATATGTAATCTTGTCGTTTCTTTGATATAGCCAATATTCCATCCACATAATATTCCATAGTTTTATGAATAATATCATGAAAGATTAGTGTCATGTCCCTTTGATAGGAAGCTCTTGCATTCTTTAACCTGAATGGTATCATATTCCAGCAATATGTCCCCCATGGGCAAGTGAAAGTCATTTTGTGTTGGTCATCCTTAGCTATCATGATATGGTTGTAGTCAGAGAATCCGTCCATTAATGATAGCTTCTCATGTCCTGCCATCATATCCATAATCATCTCAATCTTTGGTAGAGGGAAATCATCCTTGGAACACATTTTGTTCAAATCTCCAAAGTCCATGTAGATGTAGATGCCCCTAGTGGTTTTTGGAATGGTGCAAGATTTGAGACCCACTCTGGATAATCAATCGGCCATATGAATCCTACATCAAGGAGCTTTTGTAATTCCATCTTGACTAATAATGCTATATGGGGATTCATCTTTCTTAACATTTGTCTCACTGGCTTTTCTTCAAGATATACAGCTAGGTGGTGAACCACAACTTTTGGATCAAGTCCAGGCATATCGACATAGGTCCATGCAAAGTATATCCTTCTTTATTTTGGGAATGGAGCTAGAAGTTCCTATTCCTTTATCAGAATTGATTCTGCATAGAATGTTATGTGTGGTAGTTCTTCAATTCCCAGGCTGACAGGTTTTCCCTTTTCTACTAAAACCGTTGACTTCTCCTAATGAACGGAACTAAGGGGAAAATTGAATCCTTCATTCTCTAATGCTTCAGATAATTTCTCACCATTTGATACATCCTTTATTTTTACTATTTTTGGGTCTGAGAGTGACATAGTGTGGTTTTCACTCAAAGACCTAGAGTTTATTCTCAATTTTTCACTTTTATGACTGAAGGATTCAATCGTTTCCCCATAATAGGCATGTGTATCTAGTATGATGTCAAACCCAACCTTGTGATCTTTTTATGGTACCTTATATTGCAATCCCATGAATTTCAAGAGTGCATCATCATTTTTGAATGTATCCAAAATTGGTGGTCCTCGTTGGTGATAATCAATGAGTTGGGGATAGACTAGGTTTATTTCATGGGTTTGATGGTTTGACTCAAAAGACAGGGTGCTAATCATGATCAGGGACAAATCCTCGAATAAAATAGGCAAGTTAGTTATGGGATCCTCATCACTACATATGTCAGCTACATCAAAGGTAAAGTTATCTATGACTTGACCTATGGATATTGGTAATTGAAGATTGGACGCTGATAGCTAAGGGGGAGTTTTGACCTTCTTAACTAGGGCCACTTTTCCAAGTATGGTCACCTTTAGAGGGGTAAATCCGAGGCTAAGATTTCTCATACACTTCTCTAGAATGAGAGGTAGTAGAAGACCATTATAATTTTTCCCAAGTTTCTATTTTTTATTATAGCCCATACCAAGCATCATTTGCAGTCCTTTGCTACTCTCATCAATTGGAAGATCAAGCGCAGGCCTTTCATCTTGGTACAATAAGCTTAATATGTCCTTTTCATCTACTATTTCCTGACATAGATCTCCCTAACATTTGAATCTAGAAGGGTCTACTTTGAATATTTGGGATGATGTTTCAACTCATTGGGGTTGCTCGTGAGACCTAGGAGATTGAGGTAACTCTCCTATTATGAAAGCACTTTTCTTCATCTTGTAATCCCCATACCCATCATCTTGGACAATGACCTTGATTTTAGAGATATCAGGAATGGTTAGTGTCTTTGTCTTAGAAGTGGAGGTTAATGTAGCTGGATCTACATGTGAAGTTGTGGGGCCTTCATCATTCTTGGGGACTTGAGGGATTTTATAGTATTTTGCTTCTAGGTTCTTGTAGTAGTAAAAGGGCTCGGGATCACCACTGTGACCTCTTGATTTTGATATGCGAATTTGATGCACTGATGGAATTTTGATGTGACATCCTGCATCCCATGGATCCATAGACATCCCAGGAGGATGTTATAAGGAAAACCAAGGTCACGGACTTGGCATGTGGTTTCCTTGATGCAGGCCCTACTTGAATAGGAAATTGAATAGTGCCTTAAGACACTCTCTCCTTGTCATCATATGCTTTGATTGTGATACCCTTACCCTTTTCAATGGAATCTTCTGAGAATCCTAGATTCTTTATCAGTTTGAGTGAACAAATATTTAGACCAACACCCCCATCCACCAAGACCCTTTTGACTTTATTTTTACAAACCAGGACTTCAAGATGGAGTGCGCTATTATGAGATGGTTGGGTGAGGAAGTCTTCATCAGAAAATGTTAGGAGATTTGGGGTGATAATATGTCTAACCATAGCTTCAGATTTGGTATTTTTTTGTGGTGTTATATGCGCCGACCATAGCTGCGGAATATGTTTCAAATGTCGTATTCGACATAATAAATCATTAAGATCAAGATCTGTGGAGATGGTGGATGAAGCCAATGCTTCCTCTTGGATTTTTCTGTGTGGGAGAGATCTTCAACAACTCCATGATGGAGATCTGAGTAGGGCTTCTTTTTAGTTGTTTTAGGACATTGTAGCCATTTGGAATAGATTTCGGATTGGAGGTGGATACCCTAGGTGGCTTGGATGATCCAACAATGGTGACTTTGCTGCCACGTGTGGTGACTCCACAATTAGCTTTGGCTCCCTTGACATTAATAATAGTGACCATTTCATCTATGGATGTGACAACATGATCATAAACATGGTTTACATTGGCATACTTGGTCTTCCCATGATTATTCCCTTTGTTATGATCCAACATCATATTCATATATATTTTTAGGTCTTGATTTCTAGTTGGTTGCTCAACATTTATGATCTTGTCATCGACGAGGTCTTGGATCAGATTTTTCAACCTCATGCAATTGGTTGTTGTGTACCCCTTGATTTTGAGAAAATCACAATGGTGGTTCTCATTGTACCATGGTGGTTTCACTTGGGGTTCCTGATAGTTCTCATATATGGGAATTTTGATGAGATTCTCGTTTACCAACTTCTTCATGACAGATTCAATTGATTCACCAAGGGTAGTATAATTTTTCTTGGGGGGATATTGTTTGTTCCACATGGGTGGTCCCCCTTGATTATTTAGATTGTTGAATTGATTTTTGGGTGGTTGTTGTGATACCACATTAGATTGCTTGTTATTTTGATTGTTGCCTTGCAGTTTTTGGTATGTTTGGGTGTTTTGTTTTGGAGCAATGATTATGACCTTGGCATTGACCACACCATCATTAGTGATGTTTTTGTTCTTTGTCGATGTTTGAGGTTTCTCATTATAGTTGGTCGATGGGTGGTTGTCTTGATTTTCTTGATACATGGATGTCCCCCCTTATGCAATAAGGGATATTTTGATGTTGAGTGCCTTGGGAATTAAATGGTCATACATGGTGATACATTTAAGTTTAAGATGGAATGCCAAGCTCTTCTCAAGATTAGAAATAATGGTGTAAACTTCTTGTTCTTTCGACATGCTACATTTGCTCCTGTTGGCCTTGGATCACCATCATTGCAAGAAGGAATCAAATGATTCCCCCTTAGCTTATTCAAGAGCAAATAGTTCCTCAAGACTCACATCCATACCTATATTGAATGCATAGCCTTTTATGAACATGTATATAATCTCTTGGAACTTTTTGGTTCTAGGAGGAAGGCGAGAGAACCATTCCATGGTGGGGCCAGTCAAACTTTGAGGGAATAGCTACATAAGATATGTATCATCATATGCGACCTCCATGCAATGTGCTTGGAATTCCCTAATGTGATATTTAGGGTTTCCTGTCCCATTATATTTGTCGAATTTAGGGATTTCAAACCCATTTGGGAATGGTACCATTGCAAGGATTGCGTTGAATGGATAGGGGCATAAATTGCTTGGTTTTTTTTTGTTTTCCCTGATTGGAGTTGTAGCACCTATTTTGAAAGCAATTTGATTTTTGCTGTCATGTCATTTTGTGGATCAGGGGGTGGAGTGAATGTGTTTTGAGGTGGTTGAAGTGTTCGAGTGATGGGTGGAATGTTGGGTATGTTTGTGGGAGTTTGTTGCAAGATCTGTTGTGTGATCAAGGCTTGTTGATATGCCTACATTTGTTGTTTTTCCAACAATGCTTGTTGTTGGTCTTGTTGCTCTTGTGCCAACAATGCTTGTTGTTAGTCTTGTTGTTGAGATAGTAATCAGGTTGCTTCTTGTTGTGCTTGGTACTATTGTAGGGCTTGTTGATATGCCTACTATTGAGCAGCTTGATATTGTCCTTATGCTTGCTAAGATTGGTATTGTGCCTAAGCTTGAGCTTGCACTTGTTGGGAAGCTTGTGCAGCCTAGGTAGCTTGTGCACCTTGTGTGGCTTGTGTAGCTTGGGCTGCTTGAATTTCTTGCATAGATTGGACATCTTGGGTAGCTTGTTGCGCCTGCGCTTGTTGAGTAGCCTATTGTGCAACTTTCTTATTTTTTTGTGCTTGTTGTGCTTGGAACTGCTTAAGTGCATTTTGATAGCCCTGTTGTACTACTTGTAAAATGATGCTATATGGTTTTTCCACATTTTTTCTTGGTGGTGGTGGTGGTGAAAATTCAGAATGGTGTTTGTTGTTGTGATGAGGGGTGTTGTTGTATTGATGATAGGGATTTGTGTAGTGGATGGTGTGATTGATATGCTTGGTCCTTGAGAGACCACATTTATGGATGGTGCCATGATTGCTTGTGTTGCTTGGATGGTTGCCACCTATTTTTGCGATATCAATGAAAAGATCGAAGGATTTGGTATGATGTTTTAATTTATGATTGGGGGGTTATTTGGATTATGTTGATTGATGGTTGGTAAAGGGGGTTGCTCTAAACCGAGGAGTGGTGTGGATGTTAATGGAAAAGGTTAAAGTGATGTAAAAATGGGTGGCACATTCTCTTGAGGAAATGATGATGATGAGAGGTCAGAGATTCCTCCTTGTCCAAATAGCCCACCTTCTCCTTGTGAAGTTATGGGGAAAGAGGTTGGTATGTTAAGAGGATATGTCAATGTTGCATGAAAAGAGTATGGGTCATTTGGGTTACGAAAGGTAAGTGGAATGTATGGGTGTAGCGGATTCAATGGGATGGATTGACCCAAGATGGTGTTTGCATCCAAATATTGGTTATTAACAAGGGGATGTGTTTGAAGAGCATGATGCAATGAGCTCCCCTTGTTGACAATTGGTTGAGTTGGAGCAATGGATGATGTGATTTGTGGGATGGTTTGAGTGATGCTTTGGAATGGAGGTGTGGATGATATCTGGGGCATAATCCCAAGAGGCTTCTCCACAATAATGCTAACATCAAAATCATAAGGGAGTTTACCCCCTTCTTTGGAAAATTCTAGCATGTATTGTGAGGGATTAAGTTTCATCATGGCATTGACAATTTTGTGAGTCTAAGGATTTTGGAGCATTTAGATAATCTCATCTTGAGTCATCCCAATAATTTTTTTGTTGATTTCCTTCACTTGGCCACCTTCCTCTTGATGATCTTGTGGAAGTGGGGGGAGATTGAGCATGGGATTGCTAGATCCAATGGGATTCATTTTGAGAGCAGTTTCACTCAATTCACTCAAAGTAGATGTTTCTTTGTTCGTTTCCATGTTCTTCTTCTGTTGAGATCTAATTTGGACCATAAAATCAAGATCAATTTTCAGGAATGTGGGAGGTGAACCTCTAACTCCTTGGATTGATCTAAACTTTAGGTACAAAAAATAAAGTCTAAGATATTTAAGTATCAAAAGGATGATGAAAGTGATGAAACATGGGTTATTGTGGATGATTGAACTCTTAGGAAACCTTGAGGGAGATACTAACCTTTAGGACTTTTGGATTGATGTTGGATTTGATTTTGGATCTTGATCTTGACTTGGTTTGATTCAATTTTGATTTTGGTTGGATGAACTCATAAACTCCAAGAGGTTGGATGTTGTCCTTGAGTAAACTTTTCCACAAGATGATAATTTAACTAAGTGTGTAAAGGATTCATCTACACACATCTAGTCAAAGAAGATGATTTGGATTTTGATTTGAAAGGATTTCCCAAAAGTTTAGCATAAAGGATTTTTTCAAGATTTACAAGAGTTGTTTGTGAGGTGATTTTGATTTAATGTTTGAATATGGATGAGATTTTTATTTTTTACCCTAAGAGACTTAGAAAGACTTTGTTTACTAGACCTAGGTGTTGAAGAAAATGCTAATACTTCCTATGTGAGATATTCAAACCTTTGAAAAAGTGTTGGACTTTGACAATAGTAAAATAAATATAAATTGGGATTGTTCCTTGATGCACATTTGTAAAATTTGAAGGTCAATCTTTCTCTAAATTCGTAAAGCATAGACAAATGTGTCTTGTGAGCTTCTTGACTAAAACCTTTGGATTTTGGTTTTCATATTTTGATCTTTTGGGAAATCATTTGGAAGAGCACATGTGTGGGGTTCAACTGGTTTTTATCTTTGCTTAGTGAGTTATTTTTACCACAAAAACTTTCTTGATTAAGTTTTGAAACTAAATGTCTAATGTCCCAATTTGTTCTCATCCCACAAAGTCCATTATGTGGAAATCAAGGAAATCAAGACAATAGTCTCCTAATGTTGACTTTAGTGAGAGAAATTTGTGATATAAATTCAAATGCTTAGAAGCCTCTAAGGATAGAATCCCTAGGTCAAGCAATAGCACTTAGATTTTGTCAGAGTATGTGCAGGATCATCATGGAAAAAATAGGCCCTTTAGTGGCGAAAAATTCAAAAAATTAGAGTTAGGCAACTTGACGTAAAAATTTGAATAAGTTATCTATATTATTTCAAAAATATGTAAGAATAGAATCCATACAAAATTGAATGTAGTTTCTAAACTACTAGGTTTATTTAAAAAAAGGAAAAAATTATTTGGTGAAAATTTGAAATTTCAATGTAGTAATACTTAAATTTCAAGGAAAAAAAGAAGTAGGTGTCTATTTGACCACCCTAACCACAATAAAATGATAATATTTTTTTATAATATTTTAGATATAAGTAGAGGACTCATGTCTGATATGATGCATATTTTTTGTAATTTTTTTTCCAAATAAATAATTAATTATTTTTTATTACAACTTTAAAAATATAAAACTCATTATGTCTAACCACCTTAACTTGGTCAAAACTTCATGAAATTCATTTTTTTTAATCCTATAGTATGCAAAGCATAGAATGTGACACATGTTTTGGATTCAAAAACTGTGATACCTTTTGAAAGCAATTGATATTTTTCAATCAGCCTATCAATCAGGACTTTAGTCATAATTCAAATAAAAATGAATAATAATTATTTTTTAAATTAAAATTATAGTATAATTTATATTGGTGGAAAGCTGAGAATCTCCTTTAAAAACCCTTTTCATTTCATCAATTTTGGGTAAAAAAAAGTTTGTCAGCCACATACCCTACACATACCAATCATATTGCCACTTTTTGGCCCATCATGATCTTGCACATACCCCAAAGATATTTGCTTCCTCTAAAGGGTTTGAAATTTAATGCTCATGGTTGAATGTTTGTTTTCTAGTGTTTTAGATCCAAGCAAAGTGTTTTGATTCCAATAAAATGCACAACCATATGGATATTCAAGAGATAATATTTATTGAATCCCCACTTGGATAAATCGAGCTACACTTATTCTTGGCAGATGATTAAAAGCTTGGACACACTAGATCCCCTCCACGACACTCACCTCTATGGGTCATCCAAGCTTTAGTACCCATGAAAATCCCATGGCATACTTTTCATCTCTACCAAGAACCGGAAAAATGTGGGGTGGCTTCAGAGGTTCGACCTCTTGCACCAACAAATAGATAAGGATTTCTGATTCTAAACAAATTGGTTCTTAGTCAGGGTGATTGGGGACATGGCCCCTTGTGAGCATCCAACCAGCCACTAAAGGCTTTGATCAATCCTACTAGGGGATCTTATAATTTTTAAGATAGTACCCCATTCTGAAAGAAATTGTACAACTAAGGCCTACATACCATTGGAATTGACAGTTTAGTCTTTTCCTTTTATATACCAGCCTAAGTGAAAAAATAGTTGGAGTCACCTTCGAGTTCTCATTTTAGATGTATCTCTTAGGTAGGCCCCTCTAAGGGTAAACAAAAGCAAGCAAGCACATCTGTAGTTTGATCGATCTTTTTTTGCTTGAACAAAGAGAGAACAAAAGCAATATACTCCACTCACACTAGCAAGATTTTGTTCAATTTTAAGAATCCAAATTGAAGTTTGGACACAATATTTTATAAAACTTAATGTCACCAAAAGACTTTTGATTCTCAAGATCGCTGTGAAGCACGAGAGAAGTGCATACGCCTTTTAAATGATATTACTTTGTATAAGAGATTACCAAACACAAAATACACATGTTCATTTTAACCTTCAAAGCAAGAAGGGATTATTTTTAGGCACCAAAAGGAAGTTTGAAGTTTGCTTGTTTAATTTTAAAGTCCCAAAACCAACTCTAGTAAGTTCCTAAAGTTTTTTTTAATCCCTTTGATTTGTTCTTTTTAAGCCCAAATGAAATTTATTGAGTCATAAAAAGCTTGAAGATGACAAAGTCCTTAGAAATGGGATTATAATTGTTCCCCAAAGTGTTTAAAAACACTTGATACAATAGAATGGAAATTCCATAAAAAGTCTTGCTTTGGTTTCCTCCTTCCCCTTTTGATCACTTCAACCTAAAAAAATTTGTTATAAACTACAAAAACATAGACAAAAAAAAATTAGAAGTCAAAGGTGATCAAAATGAAAAAGCATATGTCAAATTGAAACTTGAAATTTGACTTTTACCCCACCCTAGTGGCACAATCTGCAAAAGCGACATAGTTTGAAGTAGGTCAGTGGCGCTTTGGTGAACTAGCGTCACTCTATGAAAGAAACTAGAGATTGCAAATGTGTCAGAATTTGACTTAAGCAGTGCACTTTCGAGTTTGAATTGTTCTAGGTTGAGAAAATGACTTTAGTGTCACAGTTTGAAGTTTGATGTTGCTAAATAATGTCGTTGGACTGATAGCAGCACTGTTTGACCCTAGAAGTGGTGCAATTTCTCGTAGACACACATAAATTAAAAAAATAGCAAAATTTTGGTCAAATAATGTATTAATTCTTCAAGATTCTCCCTCCTTCTAGTACCAAAATGTGAGTGTTGGATCTAGACTTGCATAAACATAAACAACAAACACAATGTTAGTCAATTATGCAATTTAAAACCATCATTCCCCATAAGATTCATTTGAAACATAAAGAACAAGAAATAACATGAAGAACACAAATAAAACAATCTAAATCCTATTCAAATGCTCAAACTCTCAATCCCATGGGGGAATTGGTGCTATTTTGATGTGGAAAATAGCCCTTTTCCCAATTCCTTGCAAGCTTGAAGATGATCAATGGTGCTCCATAATAAAAAATTTCATAACCTAGCTATGAATCTTGGATAAGAATGGATGAAATTGCTCAAAACATGAAGATAATGATGTTGCATGAAGTTGTGGATCCAAAATTCGTAAAAGAGCCTTCCATTTATAGGAAAGAAGGTTGGAGGAATGAGCAAAAAGGATGAATGTGGAACAAAACATCAACCAATAGCACAATGCCACTTGTCAACATGTGAGTGGATAGAGGTGAAGCACATTTTGATGAATGTGCACATTAATGCCATTAGGTGGATATTTGAAATTGAAGAAGTGACATGTTGGAGGGAGAAGAAAGGAGAGTTAATGCAACTTGGCTCAAGAAAAAGGACATGTAAGAGACCTTTAATGCCTTGTTGGATGGACAAGTCCTTTTGGGAGGGAATTTTCAAAATGAGGGAATATTCCAACTTTATGCCTTTTTGAATGAAAATAGAAGATTTAATAAATCAATTAAATTGATTTACTTTCACAAGTTGCAAAATCTAGAGGATTTGAGGGATTAGAATTAGGATTAATCAGAATTTGATTAACTTAGATGATAATTAGCTGATTTGACACTTTGACTTAAATATTTGGATTTAAATAAATCAAAATGAGAGGAATAATTAATATTAGACTAAATTAAATAAAGTTTGATTTATTTAATTAAAGAGGATGGTGTTAGATTTTGTAGATGCATAAAATTGGTCATATCTCATTAATCCTCTCATTTAATTAAATATTTATTATTTAATTAATTTCTCTAAAGTCTTCTACATATCATGAAATTTAATTGATTTAATTATATTGTTCATTCAATTTATTCTTCTATCATGATTAAATAAATCGATTTTTATTTAATTATTTCACATTCATATGTCTACTTGATTAATTAAATAAATACACTTTATTTTTTTTTTAATAAAAGGGGTAAATTTTTTATTAATAATCAGAGAACAACATTACAAAGCATCAATAGGCCAAAGCCCGAGAACCACCAGAACCAAACAAGAACCAATAATCCACATCACTCAGCATTACTAGCATTTCCATCTTCAGAAAGAATCCCCTCCAATTCGTGGCGGAGCTCCCGAGAAACTTGTCCCAACTCATCAACATTCCAACCCTCAATATGCTCAGAAGCCCAATGAGCCAAACAATCAACCGCTTTGTTCCACTCCCTCAGAATGTGAACAAAGGATACCATCTCCATCAAGGAACTAATCCACAAAATCTGCTGAACCAACCTAGCCAACTGCCATTGAACACCAGAACACTTCCTTTCCTTTAGCAAATTTATCAAGACTTGCGAATCAGACTCACAGATAACCTTACGCCAGCCCAAAGTAAACGCTCGCTCAAAAGCGTATAAGATTGCCAAACCTTCCATCAGATTAATGGGTTGCACCCCCTCATGAACAGAAAAGAAGAAGATCGTTGCTCCCATAAAGTCTCTGCCAATCCCCCCAACCCCAGCAGGCCCAGGATTACCCCGAGAAGAACCATCGGTGTTGATCTTCAAGACGCCAGACGGAGGGGGCATCCATCTACCCATCCTAAGAACCCTTTGCCGCTGGCGCCGACCTCTCCTGAGGCTAGCAAGCGCCAAAGACGACCCTTGAATCCCCAATCTATCCACCACTGTAGCATCCCCTTTCTCCAAGGGAAACCCAACATCACATTTAGCAGCCACCGTTTCCTGAATCATACCCAAAATCCTTTGCCAAACTTGCTGCACAACCATTTTCTCACCACGGAAAATCCTACGATTTCTCTCAAGCCAAATCTGCCATAGGATGAAAGTAGGCCCCACATACCACACATCCTGCAAAAAAGAAGCCACAGAAGGAGGCCTACCCAAACTGCTCCAAAAGTCAACCAGAGAGGAGGCATGAACACAGGAACTGTTCCACACTCCCCACCAGAAATGCCACAACTGCGTAGCAAAGGAACAATGAAAGAACAAATGAGCAGACTCCTCTTCCCCTCCCCCACAGAGAACACAAATAGAGGGGCCCTGAAAACCCCGCTTCTGAATGTTATCCCACGTCAAACATCTATTCCGGGCCAAGGTCCAAACGAAACAATTACACTTTGGCCAAGAAAAGTTATTCCACACTCTCCTCCACCAGGTAACCTCCACCTCCTCCAGCTTACGAGATAACAACACCTGATACCCAGAAGCAACAGAATAGACCCCCTTAGGGTTAGGAGACCAAGAGAGGACATCCCCATCCAGGAGGGAACTGCATCATCTTCGAGAAAGGATATTGTGAAGCTCCGTGCATTCTTCATTCAATCCAACATCAGGCCATTCATCAGGTCGCTTCCATCTCGCCAACACCAGTTGGTCATTATTAGAGAAGGCCATAAAATCGCTCACCCTAGACCATCCAGCCGCAAGAAACCTCTGGCTCAGCATCAATAGATTAGGGAACTGAGAAGTAATGGGAGGAAATCCATCCCAAGAATCAGACCAGAAGTGAGCCTTCGACCCCCCTCTGCAAATCCAGAAGAGGCCATCCTTAACAAGCGCACACCTTTCTTAAGCGTACTCCAAATCATCGAGCCTCTCCCCTCCAAGGGAAGTCGGGGAATATCCTGCCCAACAACCCCAGGGAAGTATTTATGAGATAAGATCCTAGCCCAAATATGATCCTGCTCCACACACCATCTCCAATACAGTTTAGCAGCCAGAGCCTCCCCGGTCAAGGACGACTGCCTTAACCCAAGGCCACCAAACTGACGGGCTACAAACAGTGTCCCAGTTAACAAGGCTCCACTTCGAAGACAACAAGCTACCAGCCCAAAGAAACTTCCTGGCTAAAGCATCTAAATCCTTAACAAATCCCATCGGGGCCACCTGAAGCATACATCTGTAGGTGGGAAGAGCCTGCACCACCGACTTGAGCAGCTGAACATGGCCAGCAAAGGATAGCCACCTATGAGTCCAGTGATTAACTTTCACCCGAAATTTATCCAAAATATTCTGCCAAGAATCCTTAGGCAGCCTACCAACAGAGATAGGCACACCAAGATAGATCAAAGGGAGACCTCCAATTTGAAATCTCAAGATATGGGCAATCCTCCGCTGAATGGGCTCAGGGGTGTTAAAGAAGAAGATGGAGGACTTATCTTCATTAATCCGTTGACCCGAGGCGACAAGGTACACATCCAACACCTTGCGCAAAGTGGAAGCTTCCCTAATAGTAGCCATACCCATCAGAGCCGTGTCATCCACAAACTGTAAATGAGATTGCGGAGGCAAATCGCCTCCCCACTGCCACCCCTGAATAAGACCCAAATCAACATTCCTTCTTATCAGACGCCCCAAACCTTCCACAAGAAGAATAAACAAATACGGAGAAAGGGGATCTCCCTGTCACAAACCACGAGAAGCTCCAAAAAGTTTAGAATGCTCCCCATTAGTTAACACAGAGAAGGAGACTGAGGTAACACAACTCATAACCCACTGAACCCATTCATTTCCAAACCCAAAAGCTCTAAGCATCTGCTGGAGGAAAGACCACCGGACTCGGTCATAGGCCTTAGCCATATCTAACTTGATGAACATCGCCTTCTCTTTGGAGCTGGCCATCGAGTGAATGGTTTCAGATGCAATAACAACCCCATCCAAAATTTGCCTTCCTTCCACAAAACCACTCTGTTCCTCTGAGACCAACATTTTCAACCACTTTTTTAATCTCTCAGCAATCAGTTTGGAAATAATTTTGTAAATCACATTGCACAGGGAAATAGGCCTAAATTGACTTAACCTATCAGCCTCATCACATTTAGGTATGAGAGCAAGGAAAGTAGCATTCAAAGCCCGTAACATCTGCTTGTTCTTCTGAGACTCCTGAACAACAGCCAATAAGTCCAACTTAATAATATCCCAGAATTCTTGAAAGAATTCAATCGGGAAGCCATCAGGGCCAGGAGCCTTCCCTTTCTTCATCTGGAAAACAGTCGCCTCCAACTCTTCCAAAGAAACATCACCCATGAGATGCTCATTCATTTCCCTTGTGACCAAAGAAGGAATACAGGAAAGAACCTGAACCTCCTCAACAGAGCCACCATGCCCATCCTCCCTAAATAAAGATTCAAAATACTGCACAGCTTCATTCGAGATTTCCTGAGAAGAAGAGAGCTGCTCACCTCTTTCATTAACCAGAATTGAAATGGAGTTACCTTGCCTCCTGGCTTTCACCGAGTTAAAGAAGAAAGCAGTATTTTTATCTCCTTCTTGAAGCCAGTCAATTCTGGCCTTCTGCTTCCAAAAGACTTCCTCTCTCAATTCACACTCCTCCAGCACCTTTAGAGCCCTAGCCTCCTCCTGGATCAAGCCAACCGTCACTCCCTCTTCCCTGATCACCCTTGTGATACCATCCAAATCAGCTTGAGCACAAGCTTTATCATGGAAAATATTTCCAAAGCATTGTCTATTCCACTGTTTGAGCTGAGATTTGGTAAATTGAAGTAATTTAGCAAAAGTATACATCATCGTACCATATGCTGGTCTGCCAACCTTCCACCAATCAGCCACATGGGCATGTAAAGATGGGTCCCGCAACCACATGAGCTGAAACTTGAAGGAAGGATAACGAGGCACACGAGCAGAAGAAATGGCGAGCTTAATGGGCCAATGATCTGAACCCCTCCAATCCAAGATTTCAGAGCAAGAGGACCACAAGCCACCAATCCAATAGCAGGAAACCAGGAAGCGATCCAACCTTTCAGAAATGCAGTTATCCCCTATTCTCCGATTGTTCCAAGTAAACCGACCATTATTGGGCTTGATGTCTACCAAATTCAAAGCAGAGATGTTGTCTTGAAGAAGAAGTGCAGAGGGATCCAACCTTGCACTACCTCCTCGCTTCTCATCCAACTCAGTAATGGCATTGAAGTCACCAGCCATAATCCATGGATGAAGAGGAACCATGCTACGCACATACCCAATATGGGACCATAGCAACTGCTTGCCAAGAAGATCAACAGGTGCATAAATATTAGAGAAAAGAACAGACTCTCCCGTTTCAAACCAAGAAGCCACCATAGAAATGGAAGACTTAAAGGACATCCACCAGAGAGGGCGAACCTTTCGAGGGTTCCACAAATAGGCCACACCCCCAGCAGAACCAAGAGCACCAACACACTGGCACTCACCACTCCCCCATAACTTGGGCATCATACCTATCATATCCTCAATCGATAACTTAGTCTCCTGCAGGAAAAGAACATCAGGAGCATTGCTTCTAATCAAATCGCGAACAACTTTTTGTCGAGGGCCACTGTTCAAGCCCCTCACATTCCATGATAAAACAATCATTTTAGGGGGTTCAAGAAATGAGAATCCAGAGTCTTGACTGACCCTGACTCCACCAAATTTTCCCCTGTTAACTTAATCTTTTCCAAATCCTTCTTACGACCAAGCTTGGAAGATTTCTCTCCCAGCCCTTTTTTTGAGTCCTTTTGATGAATACCCAAAGGAGAGGGAGACTTGACACTCCTCCCGATAACAATACCAGCATTTGACCCCGGAGGAGGCCCATCCTCACCATCCTTCTTCAACTCAGCCACAGGAACTGACTCCCCTAGACCACCCATGTGAAGATCCGTGTCCATCTGAGAACCACCACCATCTAGTGCATCCTGGGTAGCCTCAGAGAGAGGACCAGTCTGTCCTGTACTCAGAGTTCCCTGATCAAGGTTTACCAAACCGGATTCACTTCTTGCTGGCTAAGATCATCTAACACCTCAAATCTATTAAACGTATCCTCATCTTGTCTCTCTTTCAAGGTCCTCTTCTGACCCCTATTCCTATTGCGCCCCCTGACAGGTACAAAACCATCTGCGGCATCCCCATCACCAGGGATATGATCCTTCCCCCTATCAGCCATAGGCTGGTTGCGTGGAGGCTGAGGAGATGGTGGCTCCACAGGCCTAGCCTTTGGACAACGACATAGCAAGTGACCATATTCATGACACAGACGACATCAGAATGGAAGAGTCTCATAATCCAAATACTGCACCCAAGAGTAAGAGCCCGCACACATATCTACAGAATCTGGCAAGGGTTTACCCAAATCAATTTCAACACAGACACGGGCATAAGTCATTACCTTTCTATCCAGAGTCTGTTGTGAGGAGCCGACAGGTTTTCCAAGCAAAGACGCTATCAATTGCAAGACATCATCACGACAACATTCCACTGGAAGCCGAGGAAGTCGGACCCAAACCGGAACATGATTCAGAAGCTCCTCCGAAGGGTTGAAACCCGCATGCCAGGGTTTGATAAATAGCCCCACTTGGTTATGAAAATAGGGACCACCCTCAAAGACCCTATTCCGATCCGCCATGCAGTCAAAAGTAACCATGAAGTAATTGTTAGCCAACAGCATAATGTCCATTTCACCCTCCGGCGACCAGGTCTGTCGGGCCCAAGACACCAAAAATTGAGGAGAAACCCTCATCCCCAAAAATTTGCAATATAAGGAATGTCTGGAATAATAATCAATATCTTCAGCTATCATCTCTGGTGGAATGACCAACTTAGGTCTCTCTTTACACCGTTCAAGACATCCATTAACTTTAGTGATGCGAGATCCCCCCGACATGCGAACACCGCCATCCACCGAGTCCTGAAAGAAAAGGCTATTATCAATAACTTTTGTTGCATGCACTGGCGACTTTGAGCCAATCGCGGAATGAAAGTCCATGCCTGAAGGGCCCTGCGAAGTCTCACCCAGAGGCATTGAGGCAGCAAAGCCAGATACGATCATATAAGGCCGAACACCAACCCTTCCACCGAACACCACCCCTTCCACCAACCACACCACCTCTCTCCACACGCTGTCCACACCACCCTATCACGCAGCTTCAGAAAGAATAGCACCCCCTTACCCTCCGTCCACCCAAAAAAGCCAATCCCCCAATAGCCAAACCCACGCATGCAAGGGCATGCACCACCACCGAAGCCCCAAGATCTTGCGCACACACAACACGCCAGGGAAACCACGGGCGGACAAAAAACTCAGACCCAAAAAGAGCCCAGGCCACGCACAGCAGGCAACACACCAAGATCTGAACAGGGACCCCGAAATGACCATGACCCACCCGGCCGCTTTAAGAACATAAAAAGGCTCACAAGCTGGGGCTCGGATGCCTAGCTCGGTTCTTGTCATTCTTGAACCTGCACGCCATCCTCGATAGGAAACAACATTGCTTGGAAAGTGCATCTCTAATCTACACTTTATTTATTTTAATTAATTATCACTTTTTAATTTAATTAAGTCTTTTTATTTAATTAAATTTAAATATTTCTTTTCAAATCTTTCTTCTAGTTAATTAAATATCTTATTTAATTAATTTCATTTTACCATTTCTTAAAATTTTAATTAAATATCTTTATTTAATTGAATATCTTCCATATCTTTTCAGAATCATAATTAAATATTCTATTTAATTATGAAATCTTCCATTATTCTTCAAATCTAGGGTAAATATTCTATTTTAGGAAGAATCTACATGTCACCCATAAATAAATAATGGAATTTAATAATTCATTATTTATCTTCTTTAAAATCTTTCCATAATCTCACAAAAAGATGATTTTTTTTCAATTCATCTTTATTATCTTATCTTACCTCTTTCACAGAAAAGAAAACAAATCTTGCTTTCTATTTTCTTCTATTTTTCTTCAGTCCTATCCATCCCCAATCATTCGATTTGCTAGGAATTTTCACAAT
Source organism: Sequoia sempervirens (assembly GCA_007258455.2). Classification (NCBI taxonomy): domain Eukaryota; kingdom Viridiplantae; phylum Streptophyta; class Pinopsida; order Cupressales; family Cupressaceae; genus Sequoia; species Sequoia sempervirens. The sequence goes on along the minus strand of VDFB02260101.1, from coordinate 22,754 downwards.
CGGTGATCATATCAGCCAATCAAAAGCTTTTGAAAAACTCTATAAATAGCAGTGTCAATCCAAGCAATGGTTACAACACACATTAGAGGAATTAGAGATTAATTGCATTCTAGGATTATAGCATTCTAGCATTATCATTATAGTTTTATTATTCATAGCATCATCATAATATTTCATTTTAGCAATCATGTTTACAATCAGAATAATCATGTCTTAGCATTACATGCATTTCATATTCAATCTCATTCTCTAGGAAGACTGTTCATTGAGCCTAGCATACAATCTGAGAGCTAGTTGGAATCAATGAAAATACTAGAGATAGAGGATGATAGGACGACATTGATAACAAGATACTGAGTTTGCAATCTTTATTATTTTAATATTCTATTTTTGATATAATGTCTTATTGGTGTGTTTGATTAATTTGTGTTTACATATTTAATGCTCACAAAATCGACCACACATTATTGGCACCCACTGTGGGGCCTTGCCCTGTTTTTAATATTTATCTACAGGTTTTCTGATAGGATTTCACATTTTGGAATTCAGATTTTTGACAAAAAAAATTCTTTAAATAGCACATACAAGGATTTCTGAAGAGAATCCACAGGTTTTTAAAGTGCCTCTGTGGTTACTTTCAGTGCTTTTGTAGGTACTTTGACGCATCTAGGAACTGTTTAGGTGCATCCATGAACTATTTCGGCGCATCTACAAGACATAATGGCGCATATACCTGGCTTAGTTTGTTAAAAATTTCTGAAAAACAAAAAAAAAAATTTGCTGCATTCTATTTTAGCGCATTTAGGAGTTTTTGTAGCGCATTTGGGACTTTCTATAGCACATTTACGATCTGTTTTGGCACATTAACTTGTTTTTGTTGCACATACAGGGGATCTTTTGATGCATACAGGGGATGTTTTGGCGCATACAGGTTGTAACTAAACATGTTTCTGAGTCTGATGCCTTCTGTAGACAAAAACTTTTTTTGGCTTAAAAAGAACCAATCTAGGATAGTCACTGCTAGTTTTAAAAGGAAGCAACCCTAGGATAGACATGGATTTAAAATAAAGCAATCTAGGATAGTCACCACACACTGATTTTGTGGTTAAAATGAATCCCATTCTTTTTGTGAAGCAACATCTTCACGTAGTTTAGATCATTGTGATTTGGGTTTTTAAAAGAATAGTGTCTACTGTGTTTGTGGCAATAGGTCTATGCTCTCCCCTTTACTGGGTGACTAGAATACCATACTTTCCTTTTACATTCATGCAATTTTACTGCTTTATTACATCCTGTAGAGGGCCTACTCTTGTGAGAAAAAGTACTCACCCAAGAGGAATGACTCAAGTGGGTTCAAGCCAAAGCCAGGCTATTCCGCCCCACTATAAAATTTAAAGCAAATCAGGGGAAATCCTTTTTTTCTAGTAGTGTGCAAGATAACCATCCCCAAAGCCTTTGTTCTAAAGGTTGGGAGGTCTCTTGAGGGAGTTTATTATTTTCGCACTAAACGAAAACCCTTACTACGAACCTAGTGTAGTATCCAGCCGAAGTCAGTTTCTGAACATCATAATAATCATAGTGCAAGGGGAGGGAATAAAATTCCCCCAAGATACTCACCATATAACTACCAAGGATTGTTTACTTAGGGGATCCGGTATCCACTTCCATCACTCTGAGTATGTGCTTGGAAAAGAAAAAAACATGGCACCCCTTCGGGGGTGACACGGCTGTGTGAGTCGACGCAGTTCTAAGATGTGGGCTGTTGATTATTATGATGACCTACCTGAGTACTAAGAGTGAGTTTGCTTGAATTGTCTATCATGTGTAACACTTGTGAAAACACTTTTTGAGAGAAATTTTTGAAACATACACTTGAAATTTAGTATAGGATTTAAAAAAATTATTTTCAGAGTGTTTGTTGTGTTTTCAATCACACTAATTCAGATAAACGATCATCCAAAATGAACATGTCAAATTTTAGCTAAAATTGCTCATAAACTATTCAAAAAATTACCTTGGGAAAAACTTTTTTAGTGCATCTAGGGTATATTCTGGCACATATAAGGTCTATTATAGCACATTCACTGGTTAATTTAGCACTTTTAGGATCTATTTTAGCGCATTGAGTCTTTTAGCGCATATGTTGGCTATTCTAAAAATAAAAAATTTCGGTCATTGTCACAACATTTTTTCTGCAGCACATATAGGATACAGAGTAGCACATTTGGGACATATTGAAGCGCATTTGACCATTTCTCTGGCACATATCCCTGTTTATGAAGCGTATATAGGCAATAGAAAAGCGCATCCATCATTTTTCCTGAATCATTATTTTTGATAGATATGAGTTTATAGCATTCTCGGTTCAGTAACATATTAACATTTTCTCTTATGCTTAGGGAGTGGAAATCTACCAAGTTTGTCATGAATTCAATTGCCAATAGGATCAGGAAACTCAAGAAACCTCTAAGTTACAAGAAAATCTTACAACAAAGGAAGTTTTTATACAAGAGTCAAAACGTCTTGCTCCATTATCACAAATTTCTCCATAGATACAAAGATTTTGTCCGAGGATTTATTGATGAATAAGTTGTGGACCCTCTAGATTCATGAGCCTATTTTCAAAGAAGAGCCCTCTCTCAATGACACAATCATAATTAGGCTCTTGATTTCAACTATATACCACAACCTTCTATTGAATATTTGACACATCCTAGTCAAATACTTCAGTGAGTTGAAATAGGCTATTTGATATATTGATCATTCTTCAAAAACAAGGATCAAATCTTACAAGTGCACCTTCCATCACAAACTTCTAAATTCTTGGTTCAAACTTCTCCCAATAGGATTTTGACATCCTTTATCATTGGAAGCCACAACCACGAAATAGGAAACATAATTTTGATCATATCATAAGATTTTCATCTTATCAGATTAAAACATCATCATTGATTGCACTCATCAAATTATGATCTAAGTTTAGGAGAACATCTTGAAATCATATGCCTATTTTTACATGATCGTAATACAATAAATTGAAGGAAGATATTCAACAAGAAGATCATACCTCAACAACTCAAGAAGAAGGTGATCCCCTTTATAGTGTGAGTCGAAATCCCCTTTTTGAAGACAAGAGAAAATGATCCATTTACTTCCGATAGGGATTTGAGAAAAACCCCTGAGGATAGTGATGATGAACAAGAAGAAGAGCATCACCTCAAAGAATCCAAACAACATCCTAAATTTCTCAAAGTAGAAGAAAAGATCTTAGCATGAGAAAAAAAAAAATTTTCCTATATCTGGCTAACAAAGGAGCTAAACTACCTCATGATTTTGATACTAAGAACATAAAGAGTAATCCTGATGAAACACCGTTATATGATCTTAGTGCCTTGACTCAACATTTTAAAACATTAGAAGGGAAAATTAAAGATCTACAAGGTGGAGCCACAACAAAGACATGCGCTCTTGATGATATCTGTCCATATCCTTTTGATCGATGTCTCAACATGATTCCATTTCCTAAGCATTGTGAAATTCTAGAGTTTGATCATTATAATGAGAAATTGGATCCCATTGACCATATTAGAGACTTTTGAAACATGACTTTAGAATTTGCTCATGAGGATACATACTTAATGGGGTTGTTCCCACAAAGTCTTGGAGGCCAATCTATGGAATGGTTATCAAAAATCACACCGCCTGTCAAAACATTTGAGGAATTGATCAACGAGTTCATCTCACAATATTCCTATAACATGCAACACCAAATAACCATGATTGATCTATGCAAGGCTAAGCAAAAACTTGGTGAACCATTTATCACATTTCTTCAAAGATGGAGAAGATTATTCACTAGATATCCACGTCATGTTCCTGAAAAGGAAAAGATCACTACCTTCATAAATAACTTGGATCAAGAGATGAGTTATCGTCTAAATCTTCATTGTCCTCTGTCTTTTTAGAAAATTATTGAAAATGCAATCACAATTGAAAATGCATTAGTCCAGAGGGGGATAATCAAACTTGATAAAGACAATCCTAGCTCCTCAAATCACCACAATGACAAATCTAGGTTTTGGACTCGCAACAAAAATGTGGTGAATGATGGTGTTGTAGATGCACATCATGTCTCAGCTAAGCCAGTTGTTCTTAGTGTTCCTCGCAACAACAACTACAATAATTTCAACTTAGTCACGAATTAGGGAAACAATCCTCCTCCTCCTCTGAGGAATAACCAAAATCCAACTTTTTTTCCAAATCAAAATAATACCAACAATCAAGGGTATCATGGAAACAACAATAACAATGCCTTGGGAAATACATCAAACACGAATCCACATCGATCCTCATTTTTCTCCAACAAAATAACTTTTACTCCATTGAGGAAATTTTTGGAATCTACCCTTAAAGACTTGATGGAAAAAAATGCTATTACCCTACCGCCTCAATGTAACTTTGAACCTAGTGTGAAGCTACCATCATGGAATGATGTGTACTATTGTGAATATCATAGATGTAAAGGCCATTGTACAAATAATTTCCAAGCCTTGAAGAATGCTATTCAAGATTTAATCGACAAAGGCATTGTCACAATAGAAGGGAACCAACAATCAAATGAAGACCACCAAGCATTGTGAAATCCTTTTCCTAACTATCAAAAGGGTGAGTCTTCTAGAAAGAATGTGAATCATATCGATGAGCATATAATCAATCATATCTACACTGATGACGAGTGAGTTAATGTTATAAAATTCAAAGAGAAAGTAGAGTATCGAGAAGTTAAAGTAACAATAAGGGCACAAGCTAAAGTTATCCTAAAAGGTGCTTCAAAATCCATTGTGCCACCGCCTCAACATCGATATGATTTAATCAATCAACTTGGAAAAACTTCTGCTCAAATCTCTATTTTGGAACTTCTAAAGATTTCCCTAGCGCATAAAGAAATTCTAGACAAAGACCTCATTGAAACAATTGTATCCGATGATTTGAATATAGATCAATTTCAAGCCATGGTGGGACATTTTTCCTCACCCACATGCCTTTCATTCTCTGAAAAAGATGATGTTTCCATGAATCATCCCCATAATTCATCATTATACTTAGAAGTCATGGTCCACAAGTTTTGTGTCAAACGAGTTCTAATAGATGGAGGTGTTGGTTTGAACATATGTACCATGAAATTAATTCGGGCTTTAGGATTTTTTGAGGATTCCATTGATCCTAGAAGGAAGATTACTATTAAATCCTATGATGATGAGGAAAGAGCATCCAAGGATTTAATCATGCTACCAATCAGAGTGGGACCTGTTATCAAAAATACTTTTTGTCAAGTATTAGACTATGATCTCGCATACATCTTGTTGGGTCATCCTTGGATCCACAAAATGCAAGTTGTACCATCTACATATCATCAGTGTCTTAAGTTTCCTTATGATGGACAAGAGATCATGATATCAGCTGATAATTCACACAGTCAAACTTGTGCTAACATCAAATCTAGTCAAGACAATTTCGTTCCTAATAATCGAGAAGCACCTACTAGTACTTCTCCAACAATGGATACACAAATCAAACAGCTAACCAAAAGCTTTGAAAAGCAATTACGATTCAAGGATAATGGAGTAGGAGAATATTCTCTCTATCTGGCTAATCTTCCTACATCACCTTGATCACATGGACAACCTTCTATCATGCAACATCAGATATCAGTAGCATCAACATCAACACAATCACCGACAAAACCAATCACAAAGTTCAATGGGAAATTTATCAAAGATAAATTTCTGATGGAAGATCCTGAGGATAGCAAAATGCTAAAATGGCTCTATAGAGATGAAGATGAAGATGAAACAGTTCTTAATATCAAGTTACCAACTGATAAATATGGTAAGGGATATTCAATCATGCAAAATATGGGCTATGAGGGTAATTGTCCTATCAGAAAAATAAAAAGGAGTAGTTGAGCCTATTGATCCTCTAGGACTTGCAGCAAAAGATAAAACAGGATTAGCCTATGATACTAGCTCAAAAGAAACAACATCAAAACAATTGAATGATACTGTACTCACATTGCAAGAAAGTTCTTATCCAAGGGAAGCATGCTTGACAACAATTCAAAATTTCATTAATAATAACTCTAACACAGACTTTGGAGAATACAAATGGGATACCATCCATAATGATGAATTCTAGAGGGATAAATAGATTGATGTGATACATAAGTATACGCCTACTCTAATCAAAGGAGAAGGTTTAGGGACCCAACCACAAGAATTTGAACTACAGTGCAACTATGACTCTAGTGATACTGAGTCAAATTTAATCAAACAAGACTATCATGAAGACAGTACCATCATTGATCTACCTCACATCTCAAATCCTATAGACACCTCCGTTATGACCATAACCATAGCCTATTTCATGCAACCTAATGACCTGCTACCATTAATACATCTCAATCTCATTGATTAGGATCTATCTAAACCTCTTGATATACCTACGTTCCCAACCGATGAATCTATCATAAACTTCCTTTCCACAGATGATCTAAATGATTGTTCCACTGGAGATTTTCAGCATGATATCCTTAGTCAAGAGAGTTTCAAGTTTCCTAGCTGTAAAAATAAAAATAAAAAAGAAAGATCTAATGGTGAAAACCAAAATTTGGCAGTATTAGATCAAACAAAAGATAAAACAAAGAGTGTATCAGATGGCGAAAACCTTTTTAAGGCACCAGATGATGGGATGCTTGACACTCTCCCAGATCACTATCATGAGCAATTTCCTATCTTGATTAAGCCTACAAAATTAGTTAATCTTGAAACTACAGAGAAACCAAGGATTCTATAGCTGGTTGCATCAATGACAGATAAAGAAGTACCTGAGTTCATGGAATTTCTTATAGCAAATCAAGTCAACTTTTACTGTTCTTATGCAGACATGCCAAGTCTTGATCTGGATATTATAATGCATCACTTGTCCATTAAACCAAGAGTAAATCCTATGAAACAAAAATTTAGAAAGATGCATCCTCATGTGGCACTACTAGTTAAAGAAGAACTTAAGAAACTCCTTAATGTGGGATTTATAAGATCAATTGACTATGCATAATGGATTTCCAACATAGTTCCTATCTCCAAGCCTAACACAATTTTTTGAGTGTGCACAGATTTCAGAGATCTTAATAAGGCATGTCCTAAGGATTATTTTCCTCTTCCAAGCATTGATAATATAGTTGATCTAATGGCTGGCCATTCCATATATTCACTAATGGATGGTTTTTCTGGTTATAACCAAATCAATATTGCACTAGAAGACCAGGACAAATCAACTTTCACATGTCCCTAGGGGACTTACTATTGGAATGTCATGCCATTCGGTTTAAAGAATGTTGTAGCTACATATCAAAGAGCTATTACTACAATTTTTCATGACATGATGCACACATTCATGGAAGATTATGTCGATGACATACTGGAAAAATCATACACAAGAGAAGGACATCTCGAGATATTATCCAAAATATTTGCAAGGTTGGAAAAGTTCAAAGTTCACCTCAACCCTAAGAAATGAGTTTTCAAAGTCACATCTAGAAAACTCTTGGGATGCATATTTTCAGCAAAAGGAATTGAAGTAGATCCCACCAAGGTACAAGAAATCATGGAAATGCCTCCACCAAGGAATATTAGTCAGTTGAGACCCCTATAGGAACGACTTCAATCTATACGAAGATTCATTGCACAACTAGTAGATAAATGTCTACCTTTCACACATCTACTACATAAGAATGTTCCTTTCAAATGGGATGATAAGTGTGAAATGGCCTTTCAACAAATTAAGTAGTATTTAATGAACCCACTAGTTCTGATACCACCAAATCTAGACAAACCACTCATCTTATACATTGCTGCCACAAAGATGTCCTTGGGGGCATTGTTAGCACAAGAAGACTCTACAAGAAAAGAACATGCAATCTATTATATTAGCTAAACATTAATAGGTCATGAACTCAAGTAGACTTTCATCGAGAAGGCTTGTCTAGCAGTGGTCTTTGCTTCACAAAAGTTTTGACACTACATGTTAACTCATACAATTAATCTTGTTGCAAAGATTGACCCACTCAAATATCTATTAAGCAAGGCCACATTAATAAGAATATTAGCAAAATGGGTCATGATCTTAAGTGAGTTCGATATTCATTATATTGATCACAAAGCAATCAAAGGACAAGTTATTGTTGACCAACTGGCTGAAGTACCCCTACAAACAGAACATCCCATGCACATTGAATTTCCAGATGCTGATGTCTTCACGCCAGAATCAAAGCAACCTTGGTCATTATATTTTGATGGCTCATTTACTCAACATGGATCAGGGTCGGGCATACTCTTTGTCACCCCTCAAGGAAATACCATTCCTCGGTCATATCGGCTAATGTTTCCATGTACTAATAACATATCCAAATATGAAGCTTTAATCATTGGACTCAAAATAGCATTGGAATGGAGAATCACAGAATTGCAAGTCTATGGTGACTTCCAGTTAGTCATTAACCAAATCAATGATGACTATCAGACCAAAGATGAAAAATTGTTTCCATATAAGAAAATGGTTGACGATTTCAAGAAATACTTTGTAGACATCAAGTTCATTCAAATTCCAAGGCTTGATAACAAGGCAACTAACACTATGGACACAATCACTTCATTGTTACAACTCCCAAAAACTCAGGCTCACTACAAATTTCTAGTGGAACAATCATTTATGCTTGCCTATGACACACCTGAAAGCCAAATCATTTTCCAATTAGTAGGATCCGATTCACCTTGGTATGGAAAGATTTATGCCTACCTAAAAGATGACATCTTACCAGTTGACTTATCTCATAACCAAAAGCGCAACTTTATCTTCCAATCTTCTCACTATACCCTTATTGCTGACACTCTCTATCACCGCGGTCTTGATGGTACTTTACTTCGATGTCTTGAACATGATGAATCCAATAAGGCTTTACAAGACGTTCATGGTGGCATTTGTGGTACTCATTCAAGTGGACTAACCTTATCCAAGAAATTGATTAGAATGAGTTACTACTGGCCTACAATGGAGAGGGAATCATTCAATTTTGTAACAAATTTCTCTAAATGTCAGATACATGGAAATATCATTCATGCACCAGCACAGGAACTACAACCATTTGTACCAACCTGGCCATTCTCTCAATGGGGGTTGGATTTAGTTGGAAAGATTCATCCTTCATCCTTGAACAGACACAAGTTCATCATCACAGCGACAAAGTATTTTTCCAAGTGGATTGAGGCAGTCCCTCTCACTAAGGTCATTGGCAAACAAATCTCATCATTCATACTCAATTATCTCATTTTTTGGTATGGCATTCCCAACTCCATCATCAGAGATAATGGATGACCATTCAAGAATCAGGATGTGGATGAACTTTGTGAGAGATTCCATATTCAACACAGATATTCAACACCTTATTATCCACAAGGGAATGGCCAAGCAGAGGCCTCAAATAAAATAATATTGAAAATTTTGAAGAAGACTGTGAATGATGCAGGGAAAGATTGGCATGTTCAACTCAATCCTGCATTATGGGCTTACCAAACTAGTATCCGAACAATAATAGGAGCAACACCATTTTCTCTTGTCTATGGAGTAGAAGCCATCCTACCTTTAGAGGTTGAAATTCCATCACTCAGAGTATATCTGAAAGGCCTCATAACAGATGATGAATACAGAGTTTTGCGATTGCAAGAACTGGAACTTCTTGATGAGAAGAGACAACGAGAAGCTGATCATTTGAAAGCATATCAACAAATGAAGTCTCGCAGCTATAATCACAAAGTCAAACCGCGTACTTTTTAGGTTGGTGATCTTGTTCTAAAAAATAACCCACGCAATCATCAAGACAAAGACAAGAAAGGAAAGTTTGAACCTAATTGGTTGGGTCTGTATGTGGTCATAGCAGAATACGGTTCAGGAGCATACAAGCTGTCAACGCTAGAAGGGGACCTGTTTGACGAACCCATCAATAGAATGCACTTGAAACAGTTATTATCATCCATAAAAGCCCTAAAAAATACAAAAAACATTAGTAAAAGTCCTAAAGAAATACAAAACATCAGAAAATGTCCTAAAGAAATACAAAAACATAAAAAAAAGTCCTTAAGAAATACAAAAACATCAGAAAAAGTCTTGAGGAAATCCAAAAACAGCAGAAAAAGTCCTAAAAAAATGATTACCCTGGTAAAAACTTGGCAAACAGGCATCTCAGTAGCAAAAAAAATTAAAAAAAATAGAAAAATGCAATAAAAACAAATAGTGAAAATCTGGCAAACAGACGCTATTTGTAGTTCTCCATCTATTTGTTCATGTTTTGTGTCACAACCCTCTTCTTAATACATTTGAAAATGAAACCCCTTATTATCAAATTAAGTTGGTTTTGAAATAATCATTATTTTATTTTATTATGGAATTAAAACATAGAAATAAATAAATTAATTAAAAATCAATAAATTAAAATATTAAAATTAGGTACTTTAAAATAAATAGAAAATTTATGATGCTAAAATTTAATTATGAAAATAAGAATATTTTCATGAAAGAATAAATAAATTTAATTTTATTTAAAAAATTGCCATACTTTTCTATTTTAACTTCTATTCTTCTCTCTAGTCAACACCTTGATTTTTTTTATCTCATTTTAGAATTTAAATCTTTCTTTTATCAGTTAACTACTTTTATTTTAGTAACTTCATGAGTAAACTACCCATAAAAAGGGAAACATGTGTGCACCTTTATCCATCTTTAAAATTTAAAATTCAATATTATCTTCTCACATGTGTGCACTATTATCCACCTTTTAAAATTAAAAAAAATCAATATTATCCTCTGTGAGACAAAATGGAAACTTTCCTTCTTCTTCCCTAATATCGACCATTGATTTTTACAATTAAATCTTAACCATAGAATTACCATATATTTTTTCTATAAATATGACCCTTAACTTGTTTCAAAGGGCAAAGAAAAAAAAATAGAATTGCTCATGCTTACTTTTCTTTCTTTTCTTCTTGCATACAATTCCAAGGGTAGTAATTTCATAGGAAAGGGTTGGGGTTTTATTTCTTCTTGGAGAGTAGCAAAGACTTGGCAAAGCTGAAGGAGCGAGGATTCAACAGAGAAGGATTTAAACATCAAGCGTCACAAGTAAGTTGGACTAAACCTTTAATCTCACTAATTTGAAAAAATATATGTATATGTATAAGCATTAAGAATTTGTTAAAAAAAAAGAGAGATTGTATTCTTTTGTAATTATTTAACACAACCTTCTCTTTGATTAAATGTTATTTCTTTAAAAATTTCTAATTTTTACTTAAATTCAAAGTTTATAAAAAAAAAAATTATTTTAAATTTCATTAGAAACTTTTATCAAAGCTTTACTTAAAGGTCCATTGATTTTTAATAAAAATTATTGAAATTTATTTTATTGGAACCATAGAAATAATTTTAATAAAATTGTAGTAGAAAGTTTATTTAAATAAATTAAACTTTATAGATTATTATAAATATTCCATATTTAAAGAAAGTTGTTGGGCATGACCCTTACACAGTAAGCCTTTATGCAGCCGTGAGGACTTTAAAAAGGAATATATATTCTTTTAAGTTTTTTTATATATACTAAAGACTTTATTAACTTGGAATTAATATATTTACAAATAAATATAATTTATTTATATGTTGTTTAAAATATCATTTTAATAGTTAAATTGAATATTGTTTTAATATTATTTTAGAATATGTCTCAAAAATATATGTAATAATAATATTAATGAAAATTTTAGAAAGAAAAATTAATTTAAAATGTTTAAATTATGAATACAAGATACAAGATTTATTGCAGAGAAAATAAATGAGTTTTATTTTTAGTTGAAATATTAGGAAAAAAAAGAAAAAGAAAAAGAAAAAAAGAAAATAGTAATGTTTAACTTTGAGATAATTTTGTGCATGAATTAGAACTAAATTTGTATCTTAAAACAATAAAATCAAATCTTTTAGTTGAAAGTTTCCTCATATGATTTACGTTTACTTAGTTGAATTTGTTTTTTTTAATTTTCTTGACTTTTTTAATTTCCAAAATGAAAAAATCATTTCCAATAAAAGAAAAAATGAAGAGGAAGAATGAATAAAAGAATTAACTATATTTAATAGTAATCATATTTAATATTGAGTTTGGTATAAATATATTTATATATATTAATAATAATTTTAAGATTGATAAATTTTAAATAAATACATTTTTTTTCTTGGAGAATCTTGAATATTATAATTTAGGATTAAAAGAAATAATGAAATGAATTATTGAGTTAGTGAAAATATAAAAATATAAAAATTTATTTTACTATATAAGACATTATTTAGAGAATGTATGAATGAAAATGAGGGAAACTATTAAAATTTAGAAGCATAAAAAAATTTATTATTATTATTATTATTATCTATAGATTTATTTTAGTAAAAATCAAGATTTAATTACTTTTTCCCACCAAAGATCTCAAAATTTATGGAAACATATTTATACTAAATCTTGGATTTGAAATTGGAAGGTTAGTCTTTTATATTAAAATATATTAATAAGAATTATGACATTATTTAATAATAAAGTATGTGAGCTTTGTTATTTAATAATAATATAATTAGATTGAAATATGTTAGAAAATTTAGAAATTTATTAATAGTAAAATTTAATGACTTGATAATCTTATCAAATAATTATTTAGTCTCACTCCAAGATTTTTTTTTTTTTTTAAGAATATTGTTAAGAAGTTTAAAAATCGTGTTAAGACTTGAATTTAGTTATTAAAATTAGAGGCTCAAATGGAAATCTCATCCATAAATCTAATAACTTGTTTTATATTAAAAGTAATAATTCAACTTAGAAACTTTCCTTTATAAATTAAATTACAATAAAATCTAAAATACCTCTAGATTTAAAGCAATAAAACAAAATCTTGATTTATTTATTTAAAAATAATTATTCAATTATTTATTTTTACAAAGTTGAGATTTGAAGTCTTAGTAAATAATTGATTTTAATTAGTAAGATCCTATGTCTTGACTTTCTCTAGAGAATTAATGAACTCATAAATTGTACATGCAATGATTAATTATATTCACTTCCAAACTTATTTAAATTATTAAAATGAACTTATTTCTTATGGAATTTCAAAGCAAATAAAATAAGTTTTAGATTTTCACATAATATTATTTGGTTTAAATTTCAATTAGTGTTAGTGAAATACACCTTTAAAAAGAGATATTTATTTTACAAAGAAAAGTTGTAATTTATTCCAAATGCCTAGCAATGCTTAAAATTTCATTTAGTGGTGGTAAATATCTTCAAATAATTGGTTCAATAAAGTCTATATTTCATAATGATTTATTTCTAAAAATAGATTAAAATATATATATAGTTAATCGCTGAAGAATAAATTTGTTCAAAATAACTAAAAGAAAGTAAATAGAATTTTATTTTATTTTATGAGTGGATGGTATTAGATAGTACTTAGTAATAACTTATAAGTTATATTGTTGACATTTTTAATAATTAATACAATTTATTTTATTTTTTTTCAAGGAAATTAGTAACAAAGGGATTTTATATTTGCAAAATTAGGTTTCAATCTAAATAAAACTTGATTTATGAAAGGTAATTGAAACTAGTCAAACCTATTAGAAAATCTTGGTGTATGCTAATCATAATAGTCTAGATCTCACGTGAGAAAATGTGGTAATATAAATTCCTTGAAAATTTTTAGGGGAAGATTTATGAAACAATGGATCACATTTATAATTAGTAGGATCCTATAGCTTCCTTGATGCATATTGAATTCTTAATTGAATAGTTATGAGTTTGAAGGTATATTTGATAAGGATTAAATTAGTTGGGTATAGTAATAATAGGATTATAAACTTAAGATTATTTAATCATCATATGCCCTCACCTCACCCTTGAGGATCTTGGTGATAAAAATAAAATGATAACTAATCCTTGGATTTAATTTAACTCTAATTCTTTTTAATTCTATGCAATACTTCTTTTTACAAGGTTAATTACTATCTAATTTCAAAATGTTAGGTATGGGTTTAATCCATTTTTAAAATATGCATATTAGAATTAGTTTCATTTCCAAGCAAATAAAGCATTAGTAAAATTAAGATTTGCAAAGTAAATTTTCAAGTGTTAGAATGGTTCAAATATATCAATAATAGTTAAAGGTAGCAATTTGATAGATTAAAATAAGCTATTTTCAAGTAGTTAATGTTTGCTAAAACCACTTTTTAAAGTTAAAGTAAATACAAAATTTATTTTAAAATGTTTAGAATAGTTTATGTTTTTCTAAAAAAGAATTAAGTATTTATTTATGAAAAAATGATGCTTAGAGTACTTTTAAGAAATTCTCGAAGTATTTAAATAGTTTAAGTTTATTTTGTAAAGACAAGTGATATTAGTTAATATGGATAATTAAAGAAAGGAGTTTAGAAAGGTAACTTTAGTTCATTAATATAGTTTATTTTCTATGATTAGTATTGGATAAATTCACTTTCAATAACATTAGCAAATAATAGTTGTTTAGTTTAATTCCAAAAGTAATTGTTTTATTTAGGGAAATAAAATTAGATAAGTTTATCTATGTGCTTATTTACTTTCATTATTTAATTTTACATAAGTAGTATGATTTTTTATTATTTTGTGTTAGATATAAAACCTTAAACAAGATTTGAAACTAAAACCAACAGTGTTCGGTATCAGCGGTGCCTCTGGCTCACGTTTACGGGTAATGTCATCACGCTTGAGCTACTGTATCCATAGCCTAACATAGCTACAATAATGGCGTCTATGGCACCATCCCTTTAAATCGCCAGGGAGAAATAAGGAACACCATGTTAATAAAACCCAAGAGATGGGTAATCTCTCTTCAATCGATAATCTAATAAGATAATTTTTAAATGAACAAAAATTCACTAGTCCAAACCTAGTAAACCCCATTGTAGGATTAAATGGAATTTATTTTTAATATATTGTTATGATAATTAAAGGTAATTGTATCTCAAATGGGTCCAAGGGAGACTCTATTTAGGAACTAGGATTTAGATGTTTAGGAAACAAGTAATAGTCAAGGAGACTATTTACTTATATTTTATTGCTTCCCTTCGTGGGTAGCAATTGCAGAGGAACTGTATGGGGAAAATGAAAATCCCTAGAAAGGGTTGCGTACCCACAAAACAGTTCACATCAAACATAGATTAGAAAACAGAACTACATATTTTACGCCTTGATCCTGTTTGGAAGCAGGGTATGTAGGCAGTCTGGGAAACGAAGAATGCTCCCAGTACCTTAGGCATTCGGGGATGGGGCTTAGGGAAGTTTAAGATAATGATAAATTAAAATATAAATTAATATTTCAAGAGAATCACTTGGTCAAAAGGGGCTATATATATCAAACATAAAGATAAGATAAAAAAAGTTCCTTGTATACTCGGAAGGAATCCTGGATGGATTCGCTTGACTCCCTAGGGCCATAGGCTAAATTCTGAGGCGGGACTCAAGCTACATATTTATTTTAACATACTCCTAAGAACGACGACCTGGGTGCACTTCTAAGGGAAGTGTAGTCTTTAGTGAGTGACTCAGGACCCGAATGGTCTCGATGAGTCTAAGTCTCTGGCCAGAGCACATTCCTATCCTTTATAGATAGATGCCTACCCCATTTGGGTAGATGCCTATCCCAGATGGATAGATGAATTCTTGTCCCGTATGGACAAATGCTAACCTGTATGGTTGGATGCCTATCTCGGATGGATGGATGCCTATCCCGTATGGATAGAAGTACCTGAGTATGCAAGCGAATGAACACATAATAAGGTAGTAAAAAAAAAAAAATAGTGGTAATTTTTGGGTTATTAGTTTGGGTTATTACATGTGGTATTAGAGCAAGGTTCGAAAGCTAGGCCTTGAGCCTACTATGACTTGTGCAAATTAAAATTGCATAATGCTTTTTGAACTACAAATTGAACCTTTTGTGAAACTTGTTTTCATTATTAAATTATTTTCTAAGTTGTCTTATTTTATTATTTCTTGCCCTTGAATGTGGAATTCAAATTTTAATTTAACCTTGATAGATTCTTAGATAACTATGACAAGTTTGCTTGACTTATTTTATTTTGATACATGTTTCCTTCATGTTTGGATATGATACCTCTAAAACTATTTGACATTGAACCTTGTGTGAAAATTAGTTTCATTGTTGATTATTATTTTTGTTTTCTAAACTTGTTTTATTTTCTCTTGGTTGTAACTAAATTTTGTTTTTTTATATAAACTTATGATTGATGAAATTCTTGTATATTTATGAAGATTTTCTTTTATTTATTTTTTTCCACCAATTTTTTTTATATGACCTTAAGTATATTGAATTATTAAACTTTATGCCTTATTGATAACTTTTTATACCTTATTGATGGAATTGCTATGACTTATTGTTGGAATCGATATATTTTTTTGATTTGTTGTTGATGGAAGTTTTACACCTTATTGAACAAGTGAATACATCTCATGATTTATTGTTTGAATGGCTATATTTTATGAATTATCGTTGGAATGAATATTATTTTGACTTATTGTTGGAAGTGGATTCATTTTTTTTTTGAGTTATTGTTGGAATTAATGAATTGATGGCTTATTACCGATTTTATTGTTGGGATACAAATACACTAATGTTTTAATGAGAAAATGAGGTTTATTTCATGACTTATTATTGAAGAAAATGCATATTTTGACATACGATTGGAATAAGTATGATTATATACATTTTATGACTTATTGCAGAGTGGATATATTTATGCCTTAATTAATGAGATGGCTATGCTTGAATCATTTCATTTGCATGAGTTCTATTTTTGTTAAGATGAACTTTGGAAAAAAAAGGTATATAACATAAATGAATATGTGGAGCAATAATTTATGAGCTTGGTTTAATTTTTATAAAAAAATATGTTAACTCCCATTTGGCACTTATAAGTGCATTGGGACGATGCACAATATAAGGGGGGGAGGATGTCACAACCCTCTTCTAAATACATTTGAAAATGAAACCCCTAATTATCAAATTAAGTTGGTTTGGAAATAATCATTATTTTATTTTACTATGGAATTAAAACATAGAAATAAATTAATTAATTAAAAATCAATAAATTAAAATATTAAAATTAGGTACTTTAAAATAAATAGAAAATTTATGATGCTAAAATTTAATTATGAAAATAAGAATATTTTCATAAAAGAATAAATAAATTTAATTTTTATTTTAAAAAATTGTCATACTTTTCTATTTTAACTTCTATTCTTCTCTCTAGTCAACACCTTGATTTTTTTTTATCTCATTTTAGAATTTAAATCTTTCTTCTATTAGTTAACTACTTTTATTTTAGTAACTTCATGAGTAAACTACCCATAAAAAGGGAAACATGTGTGCACCTTTATCCATCTTTAAAATTTAAAATTCAATATTATCTTCTCACATGTGTGCACTATTATCCACCTTTTAAAATTAAAAAAATTCAATATTATCCTCTCGTGAGACAAAATGGAAACTTTCCTTTCTGCTTCCCTAATATCGACCGTTGATCGTTGATTTTTACACTTAAATCTTAACCATGGAATTGCCATATATTTTTTCTATAAATAAGACCCTTAACTTGTTTCAAAGGGCAGAGAAAAAAAGAAAAGAATTGCTCATGCTTACTTTTCTTTCACCATTTGTTTTCTTCTTGCATACAATTCCAAGGGTAGTAATTTCATAGGAAAGGGTTGGGGTTTTATTTCTTCTTGGAGAGTAGCAAAGACTTGGCAAAGCTAAGGAGCGAGGATTCAACAGAGATTTAAACATCAAGCGTCACAAGTAAGTTGGACTAAACCTTTAATCTCACTAATTTGAAAAAATATATGTATATGTATAAGCATTAAGAATTTGTTAAAAAAAAAGAGAGATTGTATTCTTTTGTAATTATTTATCACAACCTTCTCTTTGATTAAATGTTATTTCTTTAAAATTTTCTAACTTTTACTTAAATTCAAAGTTTATCAATTTTTTTATTTATTTTAAATTTCATTAGAAACTTTCATCAAAGCTTTACTTAAAGGTCCATTGATTTTTTAATAAAAATTATTGAAATTTATTTTATTGGAACCATAGAAATAATTTTAATAAAATTGTAGTTGAAAGTTTATTTAAATAAATTAAACTTTATAGATTATTATAAATATTCCATATTTAAAGAAAGTTGTTGGGCATGACAGTAAGCCTTTATGCAGCCGTGAGGACTTTAAAAAAAAGAAAGAATATATATTCTTTTAATTTTTTTTTTTATATATACTAAAGAATTTGTTAACTTGGAATTAATATATTTACAAATAAATATAATTTATTTATATGTTGTTTAAAATATTATTTTAATAGCTAAATTGAATATTGTTTTAATATTATTTTAGAATGTCTCAAAAAATATATGTAATAATAATACTAATGAAGATTCTAGAAAGAAAAATTAATTAAAAATGTTTAAATTATGAATACAAGATGCAAGATTTATTGCAGTGAAAATAAATGAGTTTTATTTTTAGTTGAAATTTTGGGAAAAAGAAAAAGAAAAAAAAGAAAATAGTAATGTTTAACTTTGAGATAAATTTTGTGCATGAATTAAGAACTAAATTTGTATCTTAAAACAATAAATCAAGTTTTTAGTTAGAAAGTTTCCTTAAGATTTTTATGTAGTAAATATAGTAATTATTTATCTTTTCCTTAAACCTTCATATGATTTTGATTTACTTAGTTGGATTTGTTTTTTTGATTTTTTTTTATTGTTTTATTTCTAAAATGAAAAATAAAATAAAAAAATCATTCAATAAAAGAAAAAAAGAAGAAGAGGAAGAATGAATTTAATATATATTAAGCATAAAATAATTAAGTATATTTAGTATTGAGTTTGGTATAAATATATATTTATATATATTAATAATAATTTTAAGTTGATAAATTTTAAATAAATAAATTTTGTTCTTGGAGAATCTTCAATATTATAATTTAGGATTAAAAGAAATAATGAAATGAATTATTGAGTTAGTGAAAATATAAAACTAAAATAATTGCTTTTACTATAGAAGACATCATTTAGAAAATGTATGAATGAAAATGAGGGAAATTATTTAAATTTAGAAGCATAATTTTTTTTTATTATTATCATTATTATCTATGGATTTATTTTAGTAAAAAATCAAGATTTAATTACCTTTTCCTACCAAAGATCTCAAAATTTATGGAAACATATTTATACTAAATCTTGGATTTGAAATTGGAAGGTTAGTCTTTTATATTAAAATATATTAATAAGAATTATGACATTATTTAATAATAAAGTATGTGAGCTTTGTTATTTAATAATAATATAATTAGATTGAAATATGTTAGAAAATTTAGAAATTTATTAATAGTAAAATTTAATGACTTGATAATCTTATCAAATAATTATTTAGTCTCACTCCAAGATTTTTTTTTAAAGAATATGTTAGAAGTTTAAAATCCTGTTAAACTTGAATTCAATTATTAAAATAAGAAGGCTAAAAAAAAATCTCATCCATAAATCAAATAACTTGATTTTTATATTAAAAGTAATAATTCAACAAACTTTCCTCTATAAATCAAATTACAATAAAAATCTAAAACTACCTCTAGATTTAAAGCAATAAAACAAAATCTTGATTTATTTATTTAAAAATAATTATTTAATTATTTATTTTCACAAAGTTGAGATTAGAAGTCTTAGTAAATAGTTGATTTTAATTAGTAAGATCCTATGTCTTGAATTTCTCTAGAGAATTAATAAACTCATAAATTGTACATGCAATGATTAATTATATTCACTTCCAAACTTATTTAAATTATTAAAATGAACTTATTTCTTATGGAATTTCAAAGCAAATAAAATAAGTTTTAGATTTTCACATAATATTATTTGGTTTAAATTTCAATTAGTGTTAGTCAAATACACCTTTAAAAAGAGAAATTTATTTTACAAAGAAAAGTTGTAATTTATTCCAAATGCTTAGCAATGCTTAAAATTCCATTTAGTGGTGGTAAATATCTTCAAATAATTGGTTCAATAAAGTCCATATTTCATAATGATTTATTTCTAAAAATAGATAATATATATATATATAGAGTTAATCACTGAAGAATAAATTTGTCCAAAATAACTAGTAGGATAGTACTTAGTAATAACTTATAAGTTATATTGTTGATATTTTTAATAATTAATACAATTTATTTTATTTTTTTCAAGGAAATTAGTAACAAAGGGATTTTATATTTGCAAAATTAGGTTTCAAGAAATAAAACTTGATTTATGAAAGGTAATTGAAACTAGTCAAACCTATTAGGAAATCTTGGTGTATGCTAATCATAATAGTCTAGATCATAGTTCACGTGAGAAAATGTGGTAATATAAATTCCTTACTTGAAACTTTTTAGGGGAAGATTTAAGAAACAATGGATCACATTTATAACTAGTAGGATCCTATAGCTTCCTTGATGTATATTGAATTCTTAATTGAATAGTTATGAGTTTGAACGTATATTTGATAATGACTAAATTAGTTGGGTATAGTAATAATAGGATTATAAACTTAGGATTATGTAATCATCATATGCCCTCACCTCACCCTTGAGGATCTTGGTGATAAAAAAAGATAACCAATCCTTTGATTTAATTTAACTTCAATTCCTTTTAATTCTACGCAATACTTCTTGTTACAAGGTTAATTACTATCTAATTTTCAAAGTGTTAGGTATTGGTTTCATCCATTTTAAAAAGATGCATATTAGAATTAGTATTCATTTCCAAGCAAATAAAGTATTAGTAAATTTAAGATTTGCAAAGTAATTTTCAAGTGTTAGAATGGTTCAAATATATCAATAATAGTTAAAGGTAACAATTTGATAGATTAAAATAAGCTATTTTCAAGGAGTTAATGTTTGTTAAAACCATTTTTTAAAGTTAAAGTAATTACAAAATTTATTCTAAAATGTTTAGAATAGTTTATGTTTTTCTGAAAAGAATTAAGTATTTATTTATGAAAAAGTGATGCTTGGAGTACTTTTAAGAAATTCTCAAAGTGTTTAAATAGTTTAAGTTTATTTTGTAAAGACAAGTTATATTAGTTAATATGGATAATTAAAGAGATGAGTTTAGAAAGGTAACTTTAGTTCATTAATATAGTTTATTTTCTATTATTAGTATTGGATAGATTCAATTTCAATAACATTAGCAAATAATAGTTGTTTAGTTTAATTCCAAAAGTAATTGTTTTATTCATTTAGGGAAATAAAATTAGATAAGTTTATCTATGTGATTATTTACTTTCATTATTTAATTTTATGTAATTAGTATGGCTTTTATTTTGTGTTAGATAGAAAACCTTAAACAAGATTTGAAACTAAAACCAGCAGCATTCAGTATCAGCAGTGCCTCTGGCTCACGTTTACGGGTAATGTCGTCACGCTTGAGCTACTGCATCCATAGCCTAACATAGCTGCAACAATGGAATTTGTGGCACCATCCCTTTAAATCATCGGGGAGAAATAAGGAACACCATGTTAATAAAATCCAAGAGATGGGTAATCTCTCTTGGATCGATAATCTAATAAGATAATTTTAAATGAACGAAAATTTTCTAGTCCAAACCTAGTAAACCACGTTATAGGATTCAATGGAATTGTTTTAATATATTGTTATGATAATTAAAGGTAATTGTATCTCAAATGGGTTCAAGGGAGATGTTATTTAGGAACTAGGATTTAGATGTTTAGGAAACAAGTAATAGTCAAGGAGACTATTTACTTATATTTTATTGCTTCCCTTCGTGGGTAGCAATCGCAGAGGAATTATCTAGGGAAAATGAAAATCCCTAGAAAGGGTTGCGTACCCACAAAACAGTTCACATCAAACATAGGTTAGAAAATATAACTACATATTTTATGCCTTGATCCCATTTGGAAGTAGGGTATGTAGGCAGTCTGGGAAACGAAGAATGCTCCCAGTACCTCAGGCGTTCAGGGATGGGGCTTAGGGAAGTTTAAGATAATGATAAATTAAAATATATATTTCAAGAGAATCACTTGGTCAAAAGGGGATATAAATATCAAACATAAAGATAAGATAAAAAAATGTTCCTTGTATACTCGGAAGGAATACCAGATGGATTCGCTTGACTCCCCGAGGCCATAGGCTAAATTCCGAGGCGGGACTCAAGCTACATATTTATTTTAATGTACTCCTAAGGACGAAGACCTCGGTGCACTTCCAAGGGAAGTGTACTCTTTAGTGAGTGACTCAAGACCTAGATGGTCTCGATGAGTCTAAGTCTTTGGCTAGAGCACATTCCTATCCTTTATGGATAGATGCCTACCCCATTTGGGTAGATGCCTATCCCGGATGGATAGATGAATTCTTGTCCCGTATGGACAAATGCCTAACTCGTATGGTTGGATGCTTGTCCCGGATGGATGGATGCCTATCCCATATGGATAAGTACCTGAGTATGCAAGTGAATGAACACATAATAAGGTAGTAAAAAAAAAAACTAGTTGTAATTTTTGGGTTATTAGTTTGGGTTATTA
>VDFB02260100.1:0-44201 GCA_007258455.2 Sequoia sempervirens | reverse complement strand
GATACAAGGCTCACATTGGACAACCTGAAGACGATCTTGACAGTGCAAAGTTGCTCACTCATCTCACATGAGATCGATCACGGTGAATTCACACCATTGTGATTACACCGCTGGTCCGTAGATGAGAAGTTCGTGGCAGGAGACTAGGAGAAATTTGAAGACTTCCGCTCAATGCAAAGAGACGTGAAGCGGCCCCCTATTCTCCAGTGTTAGACATTTCCGGTGCATCCCTTTATGCATCTTGTAAATATTTCTCGACATTTTCGAATGTCATTTTGTAAATTGTAATTACACCAAGTCCAAAGATGTAACATTTTCAAAACAAATTACACTTTGACTTTGGTCAAAGTTAGGTGAGATTTCCTAAAATCGCTCACCTAACTCTCCCTAATTTTCTCAATCTCTTTCCTTCTTTTGCTCATCCCTCTTTCTATATAAGGTGAGGGATTTTCATTGTAATATTATCTTTTAGCCTTTTGCAACGAAGTGCTGCCCTTTTGTAAGCAAATTTGTGAAACTTTGCGTTCATGCTTTGTGAATGAGATTCAATCAATAAAGAAAAGGATTGCAAGCCAAACTTTGTGTTGGATTCGATACTTTTGTAAGTTGATTTGATTTGGTAGTGATTAGTTCGAGGAATCTGAAAGACTCTAAGTAGTTGATGTAAACTTTGTGTTACATTCGTTATTTAGATTGCATTGTATTTCTTTTATCATTGGTTGAATGATCTATAAGACTTTGCGCTTATAATCATTCATGCTCTTGCATGTTCTTGTTGAATAATCTACAAGACTTTGTGCTTGTAATTATTCATACTATTGGATACTTTGTCGAAGGATCTACAAGACTTTGTGCTTGTAATCGTTCGTGCTATTAACACTTTTGTTGGATGATCTACAAGACTTTGTGCTTGTAATCGTTCATGTTGTTCGAAGAATTGTTGCGTCTAAGAAGACTTTGTACTTCTAACGTAGCAAACGGTACGTTTACGCAGATTCAACATTGATAAAGCTACGGAACGACTTTGTGCCTCGTGAGCTTCCTTTTATTTTCTTTTCGTTTGTTGTTAATTACTGGTATCTCTACGCTTCGCTGACGAGATAGAGATATTGGCATTATCGCTAGTTAACTGCTTCAAGTTACCAAGAATTCGAACTTCCAACACGCGGAAGCATTGTAAACATCTTCTTTGAAAAAGAGAGAAGAATGAAATGTAAATACAATTCTTTCTTACGTGAAATTGATCTCTGACCTGTTTTACAATCAGCTCTGCATCTCCTTCAACTTGAAGCAGCTTGATCCCCATATCCTTTGCGTTTTTGAGACCTAACAAAAGTGCCTCGTATTCAGCAGTATTATTAGTGCAATCGAATTGCAACCTATATGCAAAAGGATATAAACGACCTTCGGGAGAGATAATCACTACTCCCGCTCCGGAACCTGAAGTCGAACAACTGCCATCAAACTGCATCGTCCACACCTTCGATTCTTCTTCTGATAAGTCGGTGGAAAGTGCAAAATTCTGACAATCATCTGTCACTTCAGA
Organism: Sequoia sempervirens; assembly: GCA_007258455.2. Lineage (NCBI taxonomy): Eukaryota > Viridiplantae > Streptophyta > Pinopsida > Cupressales > Cupressaceae > Sequoia > Sequoia sempervirens. The sequence continues at coordinate 42,655 of VDFB02260100.1, read as the reverse complement.
TACCATAGCGTATGTGCCTGGACCCGTATCTTGATACAACACTTGAGCATGTGGGTCCTGGGACTTAACCACTGTAAACTTCGATTTGGTCTCCGGCTCTAATTTGAAAGTACCTTTCTTCAATGGGATTGTCGCGAACGACCAATCCATCTGTATTTCTCCTCCAAGATCCTTGCAAAAACTTCTACTAAGTAACATCCCGTAACTGGTAGGAATATCAGCTACTAAGGATAGTCATCATAATCTTCTTTTCTGGACATGACGCTAGCCTTACTTGCGCATCTTTAAGTTGACCAACTAACGGCACCGGTTTGGACTCAAGTGAATAACACTTTTCCTGAGTCGGGGTGCACGAAAGTCCCAACGCATTCATAATCTGTAAAGGCATTACGTTGTCCGAAGCTCCACTGTCAATTATGCAATTGCTCAGCTTGAAACCTCCTATATATAAAGATATATAAAACGGCCTCGGCTTTTCTTCTGCAGGAACTGAGGATTGTAACAATGTCGGCTGAACGACATTCTTCTTCTTAAGAACGTTCAAGATCCTATCCAACTGCTCTGGATGATCTTGTAAATACTCCAGCTGAGATATCTGTACCTTCGTCTTCATCATGGAAGAAACGATGTCAAAGCTTGTTGAAGACGTATCTAAAGCCGCTGGCAAGATATTTTCTTGTGAAGGTTGTTGATTGGAAGTAGAAGCTACTTCCTTTGCTTTTGTATTTAAATTCCGCTTTTCCTCTTCCTCCTTCTGTGCTTTGAAATGTTGAACACGTGTGAACACAGGTGAGGTGATATTCTCATGATTCACTGCAAGAGAAAAACGACGGGATTCTTCTTCTTCTTCATTAATGGGTTCTCTATCAAAATATCCCGTTGCGGAGTCGCCATCAAACTCGTCTGGCTGTGAAGAGACGACATTTGAACTGGTAGGAATGAAGTCTGAACTAGGAACAGAATCAACAAATCCCATGAGCTGATTCATTCTTTGATTTTCCAGACAAGTAGCCCCGGTATGCTCTGCTGAATCATGGAACGTGCAAAAGACCGTAGCCTTTTCAGCTTCGTTGTTTTGTCTCGGTTCTCCTTGCGGAAACTTCGATTTGAAATTATTATACGGCTGAAAATTATTCCTTCTCGGCTGATATGCTGGTTGTGATTGAAAAAGTGGTGAGGGCAAGGCTGGTTGCCCTTGAGGTGGTGACTGCCATTTTAGTATCGTCACCTCATTTGCTACCTTCTGTAGCAACGGATCGGCCGACGCTTGTACGAGCGGCCTGATCGAATCATCTTTCATCTTGCCAGTTGTAATCATAGTATCTTCAAGCTTGATTGCTTCCTTTTGAAGGTGTGTTAGATCATCTTCTTCGCTTATCTTCAAGAAAAAGGCAATTTCTGACGGCAATGCGTTGATGAAAGAACTCATCAAAATCTCATCAGATGGATTCAAAGTGTGAAAAAGACGTGTAACAAGGTGATTAAACCTTGCCACGAATTCTCTCATCGGTTCATGCTTTTCCATCTTCGAATTTGAGAGTTGTGCAAATAATCTGTGATTGTCTTCGGCAGGCTTGAATCTTGCCAAAAACTTTTCGCTCATGACAGCCCAACTAGTGATAATTCCCGGTTCAAGATTATTGAACCAATCTGCTGCGTTGTTTTCAAGAGTCTCTACGAAAAGACGAACGGCGATGTCCTCGTGGCCAACATGCAAAACGGAACAAGCCGCTGTGAATGCTGATAAATGTTCATCTGGATGTTTTGAACCATCGCCATGAAATCTCGGGAAAAACTTGCGTGATCCTTTGGGCAATTCATGATGTCCTGGTAAAGCCAACGGTCCAATATTGTCGCCCCAAGGCAAGGGGACTGGACGTCTTGCGTTTCTTGCATTATGACCGTTGTGATCTTCACCATTGCTGTTGTTGTTAATAACACGTTCACCCATCTCTGCAATTGGAGTGGGAGATTCTTCTTCTAAGATTTCTGATTCAGTAAACTGATCAGGAGCTTCTTCAAAAACAGGATCTGGCTGTATAGGAGGATTTCTTCTCCTTCTTCTGATGTAAACTTGATAAGCCAGGATGCTTAATCCCACGCGGGAGGTGGCAAGACTGGTCTACCTGCTGCAAGATCTGCTTTTTCTTCTTCTTTATCCAGAGTAGTAGCTGCGTTTCTCCACTGAGATGTAGATGTATGATTTTCAAAAATAAACATGCGCAAGCTACTGATGATATCTGACTGTTCTGCTTCGATGAATGCTAAATTCGGCTGAATAACAGGCGGACTTAGTTCTGGTTGTTGAACTGGAGCAGTAGGACGCCAGATAGTCATATCCGTGACATGAAGTTTTCGAGGCCTCGTGCCCCACGGTGGGTGCCAGAAATACTGTTGGAATACAACTAACACCTCTGGAGTAAGAGTTGCTACGAACAGCCTATGTACACTACGCAATGAGTGCTCTTCAAATTAGGAGGGGAAGCTCCCTCGTTGTGCTTTACAAAAATACTTGTAAAGGGAAATAAACTAAACTAATTCCTGTCTTTTTGTTTCAGCTGTAGAGGTACAAGGCTTTCTCGAAAACTATATACGTTGCAGCTGAGAATTTTCTTTGGTTTCGCAGATTCACTAACTACAACTTAACTTAATTCTATCCAGTTTCCTCAAGAAAATCAGAGCATGAGAAAACGGAGCAAGGTTATGACTATTAGATGATAAACACATTCAGATTCTCTACTTGAAGGCAAGGTGGCGCAACTATTATCTCAATCTGAACAAGTTTATTAGGCACAAAACAGATTTGAGAATTCACAATGACAATCTTATGAAACCCTATGTGGCATAACATTCAATCAGCATAGTAAAGACCCGCAAAACAGCTTTATCATTAAAATCTTTATGAAACCCTGTGTGGCATAACACTCGATCGTAATGATAAAAGATTCACAAAACAGATTTATCTAAACTAAGAGAAGATTTACCATGACAACTTTATGAAACCCTATGTGGCATAACACTCGATCAGCATAGTAAATACTTCACAAAACGGTTTTATCATTACAATCTTACGAAACCCTATGTGGCATAATGTTTGATCATAACAATAAAAGATTCACAAGACAGATTTATCTAAACTATGGAAAGAATCCACCATTACAATCTCTTGAAACCCTATGTGGCATAACAATTAATCGTAATAGCGAAGACACATGAACAAATACCAAAAGAGTAATATTGAGGGCAAGGTAGGCGCAACATATATTTCTCTCTCAAGCAAAGTTATTTACAAATGAGCAAAAGCTCTTATTTATATACATCAAGGTGTAGGTAACCCTAAAATCACCTTGAGTTCACTACAGTTCTTGCAATGCATGCAAGTCATGCGCCCTAAACCTAATGAAGTAAACTATACAGTTAACTGGGCAACTACCATCAGTTTAATCGGGTAATAAATAACTCCATCTGGCCAATGTGCAAGCATGCATCGCCCTTATTTAAAGCAAAGTTAATCGCCACTACCTTCGCTAATCGGAAACCCTAAATCAACTCCCGTGTTGATAATTCCAAGGATGAGATAAGCATGTGTTGCTTCCACAGTTAACTCAAAAACTGGAAAGTCAGTTAATCACATCGTGACTCAACCTCAAATCCAATCGCATGTTCCAACCGGCAGATCACTCCATGGTCAACTCGGCTCCAATACTTCGACCAAGAACTCATCGATCTCTCTGTCATCTTGTCATGTCCCCATTTTTGGCGAGCATCAGAGATCGTGAGTTTGGCCTATCAGGAGACCCTCGTAGGCTGACAGAGTGGATTGAGGGTCGTTTGGGAGCTTGGCTCAGCATCAGATTGGCAGTTTTGATCAATTGGCTTTCGTTCGGGCTCATTCGGACGTTTCTTGCAGAATTTGCTATTTTTAGCAGTTCCTGGCAGGCAGTGTGGGACCCCTGCTATTTTTAGCAGTATGGCTGTGTCAGTATTCGGAATCACTTCAGGGTTCGTCAGCTTCAGACGGAACAGTAATCGGATGATTAACGAGGAAGATATTAATATTTAATTATATTGATTAAATATTAATTATTTAATGTTTATAATATAAAGTTATAATTTTAAATTATAACTTAAGTGATTCTCATAAAGGGGGCGCCCAACATCAGGAAAGGGGCCATTTCACATATTAAATTTATAATTTAATATTTGGCTGAGACTATTGCAATTAAAAGAATTAAAAGTTGAAATATTTTAAAATTCCCTATTATTAAGGAAATCGCACTTTTGTGCAATAAAGAGGTTTTGCCTTGGGAATAGAGCCATTATGACATTTGATGAATTGAAAATTTGCCAGTCTTTGCCAGAGGACGAAGACCTTAGGGTTTGAGTTCGATATTCGTTGGAGAACGAGCCATCTCCATTGAATCAGTTCAGAGGGTGTGAGATATCACCCGATTTACTGCCAGGAGAGGTTTTCTCATTTAGAGTAAATCACAGAGCTTCATAGTTATTGATCTACAGAGTACCAGAGATCTTATTCTTTCAGAAGAAACCCAAGCATTAAGGCGCACCATTCCAGAGGGTTTATTATATTGATATTCTGGAGACTTAAAGAGGAGGGCCGTACAAATTTATTAATGCTGCTGCAGGCCGTACCCTTCTGACAGGCCGTACCAGCAGGGAAAGGAAGAGTTTCTTCACATAAAGCAAAACGCCTCACATATTGGTCTTCTGCCTTCTATTCTCCAAGACGCCTATCCTTTGCATTGCTGGAGTCCGGGAAAGAGAGGCCGTACGTTTTAGTTAATTGCTGATTGCTGGTTACAGCCGTACAGACTGTACCAGGGCCGTACCACCTTATACAAGGCGTACATCTTCTTGAGAGTGGGTCGCTTGCATGGAGGGTAGCTTATCAACTCTAGTGAGGGCGCATACTTCTTGGGCATCATCAGAGGTCATCAGACAGAGGGAGAACAAGCCTTTCATCTCAGCCGTACCAGATTTCTGAGCATCTCCAGTTTGCTGTTTACCAGGTTTTACCTCAATAAAATCTGTATTCTTCATTGCATGTTACCAGATCTATGTTGTACTGAACTTATATAAGCAATAGATGAAAAGCCTTCAAAATACTTTGTATTCGTGATGCATGTTGGCCATTTAGTATATGTTATGTTATAGAATTTATTATTCTTTCCAAGCAAGAATCGCAATCTTTAATTTTTTGCTCAAAAACATCAAAGACAGTCAAAACCCAAAAATTGCAAAAAACTTCAAAACGTCAGAAAAGACACAGAAAACTGTCAGATTCGGAGATTAGGGGAAACTAGGGTTTCTACACATCTGGCACTTTGACACTGCTCAAAACAACAGTCTGTTTCTTTAGTTCTCTGCCACTTTCGGTAATTGTGTGCACACCATCTTTACATTCTTCAGTCGCCTTTCTCAAACTGGCTGCAATTACTGAAACATTCTCTAATTTAGGCGCCATAGGTTCACCTTCAAGGCTGTCACAAATCAGCTTCTCGAACTCTGCTTGAACTTTTTCCAACTCGACATACGTGCCATCTTCAAGAAGATAATGACACGGAATCTGAACAACGAAACCGCTGACGAGTGCCAGTACTCCAACTACATCATCCTTGAGCGAAAACAACTTAGTAGAGATCTTCTCACATATTTTGATTCTGAGAAGGTGCTGCTCTCTCCAAGTGAAGACTTTCTCTTGATCTTCAACCATCTCCAAAGCATCGCATGCAACTGATAACTGAGATACAAGAACACGATCCTTTGCCAAACTCTCTGCAACTGCAATATCCAGCAACTGAATACCCTGACGGAGTTTATGTGCCTCACTTCTCAACTGATATAAATCTGCAAGAAGAGTTTTACCAGCAGCAACTAAACTTTCAATCCAGTTGTCCAAAAGTCTGCCATGACTGACTAATTGATCCAATTTTCGTTGTTCTGCAGGTGTGCTCTGAGGAAGAACAGATGCTCTATTCCGATTCCCATGAACAAGATCACAAATGTATTGACGAAGTTGACTATTTTCAGCTTTGAGTAAAGCCTTATCTTCTCCATCCTTCGTGATACGCTCTTCAAGATTATTGGTAACAATCTTAAGAAGAGTTACATCTGTCTCTCGTGTGGTCCTGCCAAGATTTGCCTTAGTAAATGTAAAGTCACCCACTTCGACTTCGTCTAAGCTTTTGCCCTCTGGAGGCACTGCAACTTCAATAACGATCTCTGATTCAGGAGTCTTTTCAATGTGCACTTGTTTCTTTATCTTTTTGTTTGATCTCTTCTGATAAGGCTCACCAAATTCAGACAAATCAAGGTTGTATGATGGTTCACGCCTCTGTCTTCCCAAAGACTTTTCGAGCCAACAAGACTGAACAATATTCTCAATTCGCGGAGAGACGGTCCCTGATGTATCAACCTGTGGTGGTTCAGTTGTCTCCGATCCTGCTTGAATTGGTGTCTCAGGCTCAGAATCTATGTCGATAGGCTGCTCATGAGGTGAACTAGGAGGTGAGACGTGAGGCTCAGTCTGAATAACTGTCTCTACTGGAACCTCAGGAATATTCTCAATCTGTTTCTGCTTCCTCTTACGAGTAGCTCTCTTCCCCGTGTTTCCACTGAGTTTAACCCCTTCAGGAGGTATTATAATGGCCTTGACTCTGGGTCTCGCTCTAGAAGTAGAAGGCAATGACGAGAAATCCTTTGGCGGCTCTGCTACAGGAACTGACTTCCGTGTTCGTTTGCTCTCCAAGAACAACTTACTAGTCTTGATAACTGATCTGGAAACCTCTTCAATAGAAGTATTCTCCTTAGCATACCAATCAGGTGAGCGAAGTGGCTGCCTAGCAACTTGATCCTTAACATAAGAATTGAGAAGAACTTCTCCATCATCATCGGATAAACCATCAACATCTTCTGACAGATAATCAGAGAGCTGTCCAACAGTAAGTCTACAATAATGACGACGACGAACCTCGAACTCATCTTCACAATTTGCCCAGAAATCTTCAAGTGCTGGCGCATGTGCAATCCCTCGCTCTAACCGATTTGCATAATGACCGAGAGGATCATAGGAACGTCTCTCAGTATAAGGCTTGAATTTGAACCTTTCTATCTCAGTAGACATACGCCTGGCATCTGTTGCTGCATCACATGTGAAAATTCCCAATGTGAATGGAAAATTAGCCGCAGCCTTATGACGACTACGAAGAAAGAAGTGAACATGCTGCATTTGTCTGAGGAACTCCATAAAGACAATCTTGTCTGACGGATATCTTGGCAACATCAGAGGCTCTCCAACATAACCATAAACTCGGATGTATGTGAAAGTAGGGAACTGTATGAACCAATCTGCCCAAGTCTCCATTGCTGATTTGGCCTCGGCTGAAATACGAATGTGCATCTCATCATCAAGATCTCTCACGGTTCTCATGGAAAAGTGATCATTTACTACTCGGAAGTCCTGCTCAGACTGAGAAAACTCTAGCTATGGATAATACTCATGAACACGCTGAACACCGAGAGTACCATTGGTTTTTAGAAGTCTGTAACTACCTTGAAATGCAACCAAGTAGACCAAATAGGATATCATATGAAACTCATGATACTTGAGAAAGTTAGTAATTTGCTGGTGTAAGCAATCACTAATCAACATAGCCCAGTCAAAACGCTCTGTGCCATCAAGGATTCTAGTAATCAGGTAAAACATCCATGGACGGAAAGTGTTAGCATCTGCTTGACCGGTAACTCGGTTGAGTAAGGTTATCAAAACAGCAACTTCCCTTTAAATTCACCAAGGCCAACCTTCTTAGGCAAGTTAGTTTTCTGAACTGTCAACCATTTCTGAGCAACTTTTCTCTGTGAACGTTGATGATCAGCATCCCATATCTTCTCACAAGCTTCAAGAGCAACTGTAAAGTTATCTGAATGAGGAGGAATAGCAAAACATTTCTCTATGTCCTTCGGCTTGAGACTGCAAACCACTCTTCCATCAACCGATCTGATCTGTCGTGAAGACGAGTCATAATGCTTAATGCAAGCAAGTACGAACTCAAGATCGAAGATAGAAACAGGAATGGATGCTGCTGCCAGCAACCCCGAACGTTCAAGATTCCTCATCGAATTGCTGCTAACACCTTCTAAACTGCTCAGATTGACCACTGGATAAACATGATTTAGGTCCGTATCTGAAGTCTTGATGAAATTATGTGTAAGGACTGATTTCACCTTGTAATCAATGAGATTGAACTGCATTTTGAAAATGATGACTTTTGACTGTAAAGTCGAATATACTTGAAGAATCTGAAAAATTCTGGACAAGGCTAAAAATAGCTTCTGACGGAAGAAATTTTCGAAGTTTTTCTGGAACATGGGTTTTGTGCACAACTGAATTCTGTACAAACCCAGATAACTGGATTCTCGAAAAAATATGATTCAAGCCCACATGCAAAGAGATTCTCGGAAAAAGGCTCAGAGCTTCAGAATGAAGACTACGGGGCGTTTTCTCGAAAAAATCTAAGAAGTGGGTCTCGTTGCAAACGCTGAAATGTGCGAACCCTGATGATCAGATTTTGAATGTGTATTGAATTACTCTGACATGCGAAGAAAGTACCTAAGGTGAGAAATAGAAGAAATAAGACAGAAGATAGAAAGTTTTGCTTGTCTGCTTCTGAAAAATCTGCAAATTTCTTCTTCGAATCTTTATAAAACCTGCATGCAAAGTGGAAATAAAGTCTAGAATTGACTTCCTCTGAACAATCTGAACTCGTTGCTTCGAAGAACGCTGAAAACGGACACCTGAATCACATTAAGCTTGCTGGTCGCTCAAAAGAATACAAGCTTAAGAGCAAAAGATGATGCAATAATAGACGCCATTCTTGAAATATATAGAATTTCATTATAGAAAATTCGCACTAAATAAAGAATGCTTTAAAATGGCGCTTGGCTTCTAATTGGACCTCATTATAGTTAACTGAAACTCGAACAAGCTAAATAAGTGGTCATGCATTAGGGTTACCCTTTCAAGTCTTCAGTTAAACTTAACCATGCGACTTTAGCTTCAGTTAGCAACCTTATCAAGTTTGCCATCCTTCACATTTGCTTTGGATTCACCAAATTTGACCTAAAGCAACCCTTTTGATAACTTCAGTTAACAATTTTGATTGAGATAAAGAATTCGCCATCTTCAACCTTGCTTTAGCTTCACAAACTTGAACTAAGGCGTGCCTTTTGATAGCTTCAGTTAACAATCAAGAATGAGATGAGGGATTCGCCATCTTCATGCAATAAATATGCTAAAGATAGCAACCCTTTTGGAACTTCAGTTGGCCTTTCAAGAATGCGCCAACTTCACATGCTTTAATCAATAAAATTTAAATATAGCAACCCTTTTGGAACTAAAGTTGCCATTCCCTTGAAAAGTGCGTAGCTTCATCAATTCATGCTTCACTTCTCAAACACTAAATATGGCGACCCTTTTCATGACTGAAGTTAACAACTTCAAATTCGCCATACTTCACTAAATATGCTTCATGCTTCACAAATTAATGCTTCATCAAAATATGGCGTCCCTTTTGAACTTCAGTTGACATTCAGTGAAGCGCCATCTTCACCAAAATCTTCATAATTGCAGCCAAATTCGCCATGCATGCAAACTTCAGTTGACATTTAGAAATAATCTTCAGTTAAGTCAACATGCAATCAAGTTAACTCAACATGCAAGGTAGTTAACTGAACATGCAAACTGAAAGATCACTCCACATGCCAATATATGAACTGAAGATAACAACCCAGAAATCGTTTAGTCTAACTGCAGTCAGAACTCCAGTTAAAGCGTCCATTCAACTCACATTCGAAAATTCAACTTTGAACTCTCAAGCGAATTCCAGACTTAGCCAAATTTTATGAAAATTTAAGCTAAAACCTCTGCCGGGACCTTTGTTCATCCTCTGATACTGGTTGACTGACTTCTCCGATTGGCTGGCTGACAGGTGCATTGCAAAGCTTGATAAAAACTGATCAAAAGATATCTTGAGACTGCACGTCATAAAACCGACATCTGAAGGCTCAAAAATCCAAGCGCCTTTTTGAAAAGCTGCGCTTTTCTACAGACTTAGCCAAATTTTAACTTTTGTATCTCGAACGAAGGGAAAAAACAAAATCCTTCATAACTTCTGTTTTATCAACTTCTAGGACTGGATCTCAGGTTTATTGCGGAACTAACTTCATTCTGTACGACAGCTGCAAAGGCACATTTCCCCAAAAAATGTCATCTGAGGGGTGAAAAACAGGAGCGCCCCTTTCAAAAGTTGCTCTTTTCATTCCAGACTTAGCCATTTCTGGAAACGACAAAAATAATATAAAAACCTCGACTGCAAGCTGCTGAATCATCTTCTGATCTGACGGAGACAAGCAACGGAAAGCTGAACGTAACACGAACACATTGAATATCTGAAATCATCAGAAAGAAAGCATTAAAGGCCTGAAAAGCTTAGGCGCCTTTCTCAAAATGTGCTCTTTGGCTTTTTCCTCTGATACTTTGACTAAGATTTGACCCTACGTTTGACCTCAGGTTCAGCCACTTCAGCAACTCAGATTCACCCGCTGACGGATGCGTTGCAAAGTTTGAACAAAAATGAGATAAACATCTTGGGTGGCATTTAGCCAAAAACCTTCATTTGGCACCTCAAAAAGATGGGCGCCTTTCCAAAAGTGCGCTTTTTTTCCAGTGTAGCCAATTTGACTTTTTTCCTTTTGTACGTAACTCTCGAACAAAACAGGTCCGTCTGACAGGCTTGATAGCTCACTGCGAAGCTGACGTGATGCCGGATAAATGTCTGCTGGAGGTGACAAACCCTAAAAACAGGATTTGGGCCCCTAAAAGATAGGGCGCCTATTTGAGAATGTGCTCCCTTCTCCAGAGATAGAAAATTTTGATGATTTTCGTTCAAATTTTCATTTTCCTTAAATCTCTTCAGCAACAGACTGACATAGTATTGACACCAACTCCATATTTAAAAGCCCAAAAACGACCTTCTGACATCACTTTAACAAGGTTAAGACTCAATTAAGCAAAATGCCTTAGTGAAGCAAAAATTTTGGTTTGTCGTTAGCCCCAAATAACGCCAACAGATTTAGCTTCACCGTGGGGCATTTTGGTTTACGATTATGCATGCATTGCAAGAGATGACACAAGGTGATTTTAGGGTTCCCTACACCTTGATGTATATAAATAAGAGCTTATGCTCATTTGTAAATAACTTTTGCTTGAGAGAGAAATATATGCTGCGCCTACCTTGCCCTCAATATTACTCTTTTGGTATTTGTTCATGCGTCTTTGCTATTACAGTTAATTGTAAATTTTGATTGAAAAAGCAAATGTAATGTGCCCTTTCTAGACAATTAGTTCATGGTTTGTCGTTAGCCCTTTTTGCCATGATCCCGCGGGCTAACTTGGGCATTAGAGGGATCTTGAGGGTTTTGGGCCTAGACATTTCCAGTTTCCAACCAATCCAAGTTCATGTAATGTCCCCGTTTTCCGGAACTCTTAAGGAATAATCATTATTTTAATTATTTAATGTTACTAGGCAAAAAGTACAAAGTCAAAAGGGTAATATTAAATAATTATATTAAAAAGTTAAAAAGTGACATACTTTAATGATAAATTAATAAAGTCATTTTATTAATATATCTTCAAAAAGTGACTTAAGTATTAGAGAGTCACATCAAGGGAGCACATCAAGATTTCACATCAAGGAGTCACATCAAGGGGCCACATCAAGGAGTCATATCAAGGGATCACATCAAGGGATCGCATCAAGGAATATTAAAATATTCTTCTAAAAGCTTGTTGAACACTCTTCTTGGGTCTTTCTAGAAGATTAAGAAGTTCTATAGAAAGGGGAGTTGAGAGCTCATTTGGCATGCTTGGTTGGAAAGAAATTGATATTGCCTTTCAATCTCTACTGGAGATTGGATTTCTTGAGGCTTTGGGGACAAAATCCCTCATTGCTAGCATCTTCTTCGCTATTGAAACATACAATTAGGAAGATTTTAATATAAAAATCAGATTTCTATTGTTGGCTGAAGATTTACTATATGCTGGGAATTACATTATTGTTGGAGATTTATTATATGCTAGAGACTTCGTTGTAGCTGGAGATTTCGTTGTAGCTGGAGATTTCTTGTATTTTGGAGTCTCATTTGTAGATTTGAAAGAGTTGGATCATTGTGGTTGCTGGTTAGAGGTTTATTGGAGGCGTTTTGGAGAAGGAAACAAGCTGCAAGTGTTATTCTTGTGTTGCAGCGAGTTCATGTGTTGATGGGTTTATTTTCTTAGGCGTTTGGAGACCATTTTGTACTACAGCAGACATAAATTCATTGCTGCATTTTATGGGTATGTCTGATTTAGATAATAGACTATATTTCGTGATCTGGGTTGTCTTTACTTTGTCAAAAAACTGAATATATAAGCCTAGGGAAAAATCTGGAATTGTCAGTTGTATTCTTCATTGTAATTTCCAATTGTCAGTTTTAAATATTGCAATATATTTCCTATTGTTGCTGCATTATTTGGCATGGTCAAACTTAAAAAAAATGTCCAAAAAGAACACACAAAACGCACCAGGTGACAACTAAACTACAGAAACTCAATTTGTGAAATTACTAGATAAGGGGTGTTCTTACAGTGGTATCAGAGCTAAAAATCCTGCCATCCTATTGGGGGTCTTGGTATGAACAGTTCATGATATGTCAGTGAATGAAATACCACCATTAACTCATCATTACAACACTTGAAGAAACAGAGCATTCTTGAATACAAGGCCAGAAGATCACAGAGCTGCAGGTGAACAGAACACAGGGAACATGGGAGAGAGAAGGGATCCAGGTGAGGAAAGGTTTCTACAATTGTTGGACACATTAGCTCAAGGGCAATGTTTAGCTAAACAAAGGGCACAGGAACAGAGCCAAAGGATGGAGCTTATGATGCAGATGCCAGCTAGACAGATGGGACTGAATGTTAATGTGGGAGGTGGAAACAACGGAAACTAGAATCAAAACGGTAACAATGGAAACAATGCAAACCATGGGCAGAATGGAGGGAATGGAGAAGGTAATGTGGGAGATAATTTTGCACACACAGCCAAACCTACCAGAACAGTGAGTTCTAGACCATTGATACCTACCTTCCCACCCCAAGTACAGACACAACCGGTAGTGGAACCTCAAAGTACTGACATACAGTACCAGCTTCGGAGAGATTGGGAGGCTAGAGGTCCTGAGTTCACAGCTGCCATTACGTTCAGAGAATACATGGATGTGAGGATGAAACACATGCCACGTGCTAGTGACAAGAACCAAAACTATGAGCTAAGGAAGAAAGAGGGAAAGTTGCAATTACCTTATTTTGATGCTTCAGGTAAGTCTACGGCACGAGCGTGAGTGCAGAAGTTAGACACTTATTTTCAGCTTAATCCCATGCCCGAAGAAGAAGCCATCAAGTATGCTGCTATACACTTGGATGGCATAGCACACGAGTGGTGGCACCATGGCATGGTCACCATGGGCCATGCACAGATCACCTCGTATGTAGAGTTCACAGAGAGATTGATAGAGAGATTCGACAAGAAGGACCCAGAATTGCACTTAAGGAGCTTGCGCAACTCAAACAATGGGGGCCTTTGGAAAATTACATTGCGGACTTTCAGAAGCTTACAGTATTGGTTATGGATGTATTTGAATGAAGGATTTTGATTTTGTTTATGGATGGGCTTGCGGATCCACTCAGGGGTTGGATTAAGGCTCTCAACCCACCCTCACTACAAGAAGCCATCAAGAAAGCAAGAGATATGAACTCTTCTACTTCAAAAAAAAAATTCCAGTCTAAGGGGCTTCCCTCTAAGAAGGATAAGGATAGAAAACCCTTTCATAGAGATTCCCATCAGCCACGGGAAGATTTGAAAAAACTTGACAATGATCAGCTTAATGAGCTCAGGAGAAAGAAACTATGTTTCTATTGTAGAGAGCCATGGGACCTCTCACACAAATGTGCAGCAAAGGCTAAGGCCAAATTGACCAATCGAGTACTTTTCTACAGAGGAGTCAACATCTGAGGGTTTAGAGCAGTCTTCAGAATCAGAGGAGAGTGAGGAGGAGAATGCATCAGAAGAGGAATCTGGTGATGAGAAAACAATTGCACGGTTGACAGGAATCCAAAAGGCAATTACTTTTAAGGTGTAGGGTATGATCCAGGGTCAACGAGTGATCTCCTGATAGATACAGGAGCCACACACAATTTTATTGATGCTCGATTGGTGACCAAGAAGGGCCTACAGACTGAGGAGCATGATGGGTTTAGGGTGATGGTGGCTAGTGGACATAAACTCTCTTGCACGCATAAAATCACCAACTTACATATGCGGCTAGGTGATTATGATCTAGTTGATGATTTCTATGTTGTGGACATGGGGGACTATGACATAATATTGGGTATGACATGGATGGCATCTTTAGTGGAATTCACCTTCAACTTAGAGAAGTCAGAGATGAGGTTTGAACATTGGGGCAGGAAGGTAGTGCTTCGAGGCCTTTCAGATGGGCGACTTAGAGTTGTGTCACTAAAGAGAATGGAGAGATTGTTTAGACATGACCAGGTAGAGTGGGCAGCAGAGTGTCTTGTCATGCCTACAGTCCCAGAACAGCAAGTCAAGAGTTACCCTCCGGACATTCAAGAGATTATCAGTAGCATACCTCATGGGTTCCTCTGGACAGAGGGATTGAGCATGTTATTGAGTTGGAAGAAGGGGCCAAACCAGTGATTACCACCCTTTACTATCATCCTAAAAAACATAAGGATGAAATAGAGAAGGGAATAAAAGAGTTATTAGAGATGGGCCATATCAGACCAAGTAAGAGTCTGTTTGCTTCTGCAGTAGTGTTAGTGAAGAAAAAAGATGGGACAATGCGGATGTGTATTGATTGCAGGGCTCTCAATAAAAAGACTATCAAAAACAAGTACCCCATCCCGAGGATAGACGAGTTGATAGATGAGCTACATGGAGCATGCTACTTCTCTAAGATTGACTTGAGGTTCGGATATCATCAAATCAGGATGAGGACACAGGATATTGAAAAGACAGCCTTCAAGTGCCATTACGTGTAATGAGCCTAGCCCAAGCTAACTCAAAAACTCTTCTTTTGCTGCCTTGGGAATTTTGTCAAACAATTGGTGTGCAAGCTGATATAGGCTGATAAGAACTTCTAATTGATTTGTTTTGACTTTCTCGTCACCAATGATGTTTCTTTAAATCTTTCCAATGGTATCAATGATTGCCAATGACAACTATGAATGTCTCTAAGATAAAATGCAATTGTTTTAATGCACTTTTGATGTATATAGATGACTAAAACTACTTGCAATATGCAGCTACAGCAATTAGAAATTATGACAAACACTTTGAATGCAACCTAAGATGGCATTTATGCACTTACAACCAAGTAGCATTAATAAAACACTTGGTATGCAATATTATAACATTATTTATGCCAAAGGAGAACCTACAGCCAATTGACATTTTGACAAACAATTGGCATGCAAACTAATAAGTTGATCATGAATGACAATAATATATTCAATTACAACAGTATTTGACCAGCAACTTATATCTCCTCCTTTGCAATAAAATGTCTAATACAATGATGCTATGAATTGGCCAAGACTCTTGGCTTACAATTGTTTGACAATAGTGCCAAATCTGATTTTTTGAGTATTCACTTACAGCAGCAACTAAAATGCCTATGATGACAATGCAAACTACTTAGTAAATGCTAGAAGAACCTGGTAATGATGGCGCCTAATGTTGTTGATGAAGAAACAATAAAAATCCAATGTGATAGACACCTTCCAAGCTCAAATCGAAATGCTCAAGCTGTTGCCCCTATTCTTGCATGGAAAAAGTTTAGATAATTAATTGCAGCACCAAACGCCCTCCAATTTGCCTTTAAAACAATTGTCTCGACGATAGGAATTGAATGCAACAATACCCAGAATGATTGGCCTCCTCAATTGAAAGATATGAGCAAAAACATGAGACTCACATAGGCTGATCAACCTCCATGACAGCAGATTATGAAGGTCTGAAAATGCAACTGAAACTTACAAAATATCACTCCTTAAGATGATGAAATGATAAATCGCAGTCAGCAATTATTCTCCAAATTGAATCTCCACAAATTTGCTCAATAAAATAATCAATCTCAGCAATACATCAGCTGTTGAAGTAACTTCTCCATCAAATGCAACAATACATCAGCTGTTGCAAGTCAAATACTTTACTCAAAATAAGTACAATAATACATCAGCTATTGTACTCAAATAATTTCCACAATGAAGCACAAGATTGGACTTCTGAAGTAAAGCCCAAAATCAGCAATAATTCAACTAGTATCTCACAGCCTCAAAATTGCGTAACCAATGAGGGTTTTCGTCCCCAAAGGTCCTCCAATAGCTGAAACCCTAACTGGCTTCTCCACCACCAAAAGTCATCAATTCAAACAACAATTCCTGGATGAAGAAACAATGGCTGGCCTCACCTATTTATTCTTTTTCACCAAGAGGTCAGCCCACAATCTAAAAGCTTCCAGAATATTATTTTATTTTTATTAAGTGACTTTATGATATATTATTTTATTTAAGTCACTTTATTAAATTAATTAAATATAAAGTTACCTTTTAATGTTTATTTATTTGATAACTTTATAAATAATTAACTTAATACCACTTCTTAATTTAATTAAAATAATCAATTAGTCATCCTCTTGAAATATTATTATTTTGGACAGCTTAATTAATTAATTTAATTAAATTACACTACCTCCAAAATGGGGACATTACATTACGGCCACTTCGAGTTTTTGGTGATGCCATTTGGGCTAACCAACGCACCTGCTACTTTTCAGAGTTGCATGAATCAAGTGTTTAGAAGGCAGTTAAGGAAATTTGTGTTGATTTTCTTTGATGATATTTTGATATTTAGCAAAGCTTGGGAGGAGCACTTGTAGCACCTGGAGGAGGTATTGAGTATTTTGGAGAGTGAGTCACTATACACCAAGGAGTCTAAATGTGAGTTGGGCATGACTGAGTTGCTTTATCTTGGGCATATCATTAGTGTGGATGGGGTGAGGGTTGATCCAGATAAAATTATGGCTATAGTTGAGTGGCCTACCCCCACTATCCTTACTCAGCTTAAAGGGTTCTTTGGGCTATGTGGATTCTATAGGAGGTTTGTAAAGGGTTTTTCACAAACAACAACTCCATTGACTGATCTCACCAAGAAAGGAGCCTTTGAATGGTCAACTTTCGCACAGCAGTGTTTTGAGCACTTTAAGTAGGTAATGTCATCATGTCCAGTGTTAGCTCTTCCAGACTTCACTAAGCCATTTGAGTTACATTGTGATGCCTCAGGGGACAGGATAGGTGCAATCTTGATGCAGGAGAAACATCCCATAGCGTATGAGAGCAGGAATTTAAGGGGGGTGGAGAAAAGTTATTCTATATATGACCATGAGATGTTGGCCATAATGCATGCATTGGCCAAATTCAAATCTTATCTGGTAGGAGGCAGATTTGTGATTGAGACTGATCACAATAGCATTAAGTATTTTATGAGCCAAAGAGATCTTAATGACAGGCAGCAGAAATGGATTACAAAATTCCAAGCATATGACTTTGACATAGAATTTGTCAAAAGAAAGTGAAATGTTGTGGCAGATGACCTTTCCAGGAGACCACACATATGTTCCTTGGTAGAGATATTAGCTGATTGGAAGGAGAAGTTAATAGTAGAGTATGCAAAAGATTCTTGGGCAGCAGGGTTGATTGAAGGTACTATACATGATGACAGATTCACAGTGATAGATGACTTGATTTTCTATAAGGAGAGGATTTATTTGGTGCCTTCATCTCGACTTAAGGAGCTGGTCTTGAGGAATTTTCATGAATCTCCATTAGCTGGCCACCCCGGGTTCTTCAAAACTTACAAGAAAATTTGAGAGAGATTCACATGGAAAGGACTCAAGAATGATGTCCTAACATTTGTTAGAGAGTGTGCAGTGTGCCAGCAGAACAAGAATGAGCGCACCTTTCCAGTTGGGTTGCTACAACCCTTACCCATTCCAGATCGGAAGTGGGAAAGTATCTCAATGGATTTTATCACAGGGTTACCTAGGGTACAAGGTAAGGATTGTATATTTGTGGTGGTTGATAGGTTAACCAAATTTGCTCACTTTTTTGCTATTGCAGCCACTTATACAATAGTTCAAGTAGCAGAATTGTTCTTCAAGGAGGTACTCAGGCTACATGGGTTGCCCAGATTCATTGTGAGTGATAGGGACAGCAAGTTCCTGAGCTTATTTTGGCAGGAACTCTTCAGGTTGAGTGGTATTGAGCTCACTCCTAGTACCAACTATCACCCACAGACAGATGGTCAAACGGAGATAGTGAATAAGTGGGTGGAGGGTTATCTGCGTAATTATGTGTTCGCACAATAGAAGGCCTGGGTCAAATGGTTGCATGTAGGGGAATATTGTTACAACACCACATATCACATGACCATCAAGATGACTCCATTTATGGCACTTTATGGATACGAGGCTCCAAATTTTATGGACTTACTATTGGGTGACAGCAGGGTGCCTAAAGCTAAAGAACTGCTACAGGATAGCTAGGACATTCTAAGAGCATTGAAAGAAAACATTCAGCAGGCACAAAATCAACAAAAGTTGTATGCTAATCAACGCAGAGTAAAGCATAGTTTCGAGGTTGGGGTTATGGTATATCTCAAACTCTAGCCTCACAGGCAGTCGTCACTTAAGAAGAGCGGGGCAAATAAGTTGAAACCCAGGTTTTATGGCCCTTTCAGAGTTGCTCGTCGTGTTGGTGAGGTGGCTTATGAGTTCGAGTTACCAGTGGATAATAGGGTGCATAATGTATTCCATGTTTCTAGACTTAAGAAAGCCCTCGATCATAATGTTGTGCCTTCTGCAAAGCTACCCCCTCTGGATGAAGAGGGAAAACTGATATTGGTCCCTGAGGCAATCATTGATACCAGGGAAAGAACACTTAGGAAGAGAGTCATTAAGGAGTACCTAGTTAAGTGCAGGAATCTGCCAGTGGAGGATGCTACTTGGGAGAATGAACAGGTGTTGCAGCATCCAGAGCTAAAATTGCTTGAAGACAAGCAATTTTGGGAAGGGCGGACTGTAATGTCCCCTTTCTAGCCAATTAGTTCATGGTTTGCCTTTAGCCCTTTTTTCCATGATCTTGTGGGCTAACTTGGGCATTAGAGGGATCTTGAGGGTTTTTGGCCTAGGCATTTCCAGTTTCCAACCAATCCAAGTTGATGTAATGTCCCCATTTTCTGGAACTCTTAAGGAATAGTCATTATTTTAATTATTTAATGTTACTAGGCAAAAAGTGCAAAGTCAAAAGGGAAATATTAAATAATTATATTAAAAGGTTAAAAAGTGACATACTTTAATGATAAATTAATCAAGTCACTTTATTAATATATCTTCAAAAAGTGACTTAAGTATTAGAGAGTCATATCAAGGGATCACATCAAGATTTCATATCAAGGAGTCACATCAAGGAGTCATTATCAAGGGATCACATCAAGGAGTCACATCAAGGAATATTAAAATATTCTTCTAAAAGCTTGTTGAACACTCTTCTTGGGTCTTTCTAGAAGATCAAGAAGTTATTAAAATAATATTCTTTATTTATTTATTAATGCTCAACTATGTAAAATATTGTAAAATGTCTAGATAAGATCGTCTCTATTGTTCGAGATCTTATCTGAAGTTTCTTTTAGAAACTTCCTGCTTTTTCCTGAGATAAGATCATGTTCGATCTTATCCTTGTACATCTTGTAAATTATTTATTGGGCACATTGCTCGTTGTTAATACATCGAATGTTTTACCAATTACCTATCTAATATGGTATCAGAGCTCAAGAAAACAATTTTTTCGAAAAATTAATAATTTCTTTTTGAAATTATTTTGTTTAAATTTTTCGAAATAATTGATTTTTTTTTTTTAAATTTTATAATTCTGAAAAATTTTCAGTGGAATTTTCGAAATTATTGGGTGCCTAAGTTTCGAAGATTTGTGATTGAAGATTTTTGTGGCTAAAAATCGAGGGTTTCTGCAAACATTTTTCGTGACTTCTTCTGGCGGCGCGATTTTTCTGTGTCTTCTGGAAATCTTCTTTTTTGAAGGCGCGATTTCAAGGTTCTTAGGGGCGTGTCTTCTCTCCTGAGTTTTTTTGCAAACTTCGCCGCAGAGTTTGTGCTATTTATGGCCGCGGATTTTTGAAGTTTTCTGGCAGCATTTTTACCTTCTAAAGCTCGTTTTTTCACCGCGACTTTTCTCTGATCTTGGGCGTCTCGTTCTACGTCACGAAAACGCATGTTTGTTTGATATTTCTCTATGTTCTCAGGCCGCATGTGTTTGTGGTGTTTTTTGGCAGCGTTTTGTTCTTTTCCAAACGCGGGTTCTTCCTACATTTGGAGCTCGAGATTTTCTCCAGGATAGACGCATTTTGGGCACACAACTATGTCCTCTTGGCGGCGTCGTTTGCTTGAAGTCTAAAAACGCATTTCTTGAATATTCAAGCTGCGATTTTTGATGTTGTCTACACACGTTTTCTCTTTGCATAGTAAAACGCGACCTTTAGCTTCTTTTTGCCACGTCTTTGTAGAATTTTGAGCTAGTTTTTGCAAGTTTCTGGTCCACTAATGGCTGCCTAGGGCCTCTTGCACTTTCGGCTAGGGTTTTTACCCTTCAGATCAAGTCGAATATTTTTTCTAATTGTAAATTCTTGGTGGGTTTTTCGAGAGCTCAACTGGGTTGGTCTCCGAATTTTCTAGGTGCCTCGATTTCCATGCCTCGAATTTTGTGCCATTTGTACATTGTACTTTCTACAGACTGTACTTGAATCGGTCTCAATTTTTGCATTGGAATTTGTGCCTCGAGTTTTGTGCATCAGCCTCTTAGTACCTCGTTTTTTGTGCCTCGAAAAACGTGAAGATGGCCAATTTAAATAATCTGATGCTGGAGCACTCTGAGCAGAAGGAATTTGCCTTTTATGCACTCATGGCAAAAAGGCTAGCAAACCATGTCAAATCCTTTGCTTGGTACATAGATTCTGGTGCCTCACGTCATTTCTCACATAGGCATGACTGGTTCACAGACTTTTCCCCTTGCACTAACTTAGTGATTATTGGAGGAGGTGAGGAATACACAGTTGTTGGCACAAGCACTGTTCAGGTTCAGTCTGGCGGGAGGGATCTCATATTCCTCAACGTGTATTATGTACCTGATATAGAGCTCAACCTTCTCTCAGTCAGTCAGATAATGCGGCATTCTCCCCAGATAGATGTGGTGTTCAGCTCACACAGATGTTCAATTGTAGATTGCGAGACTCGCACAACAGTGGTCGTTGGGATAAAGGATCATGGCCTTTACAGGCTTGTGGACACTAGTGATTCTCCGGAGTTAGCCTTGGCGGCGAGAAATTCAGCTGTCACCAGTCTTTGGCACTAGCGGTACGGGCACTTGAACGTGCACTATCTCTCTCAGCTTGCTCGGGAGGGACTTGTAGATGGCTTACCTAACATTCAGACTCAGCATCAGGGCGTTTGTGGTGCTTGTCAGGCCGGGAAGTAGCATCGCACACCGTTCAAGGATGGCGACTCTTGGCGCGCTTCTAAGGTTACTTCAATTAGTTCATGCCGATATTTGTGGGCCTATGTCTACTTCTTTTGTAACTGGTTGCAAGTACTTTCTTCTCTTTGTTGATGATTATAGTAGGAAAATGTGGTTGTACTTTCTTAAGCAAAAATCAGAAGTTTTTATTGTATTTCAGAAGTTTAAGGCCTTGGTTGAAAAAGAGTCTAGTTCTTGTATTATAACTCTTAGGTCAGATAATGGGGGGGAATTCTGTTCTAGTGCATTCTCCAACTTCTGTGATACTCATGGGATAAAACGTCAATTGACCACACCCTACACTCCTCAGCAAAACGGTGTTGTAGAGCGGCGCAATCGTACGATTGTTGAGATGGCTCGCTCCATGTTGCAACACAGGAGTGTTCCTACCAAGTTTTGGGCAGAAGCAGTCAATACTTCAGTCTATCTCCTTAATAGGTCACCCACTCATGCTATTAAGGGG
The DNA here is from genome assembly GCA_007258455.2 of Sequoia sempervirens. Classification (NCBI taxonomy): domain Eukaryota; kingdom Viridiplantae; phylum Streptophyta; class Pinopsida; order Cupressales; family Cupressaceae; genus Sequoia; species Sequoia sempervirens. The sequence goes on along the minus strand of VDFB02260100.1, from coordinate 20,411 downwards.
AAGACTCCTGAGGAAGTTTGGACTGGTCGCCAACCCAGGATCAGTCATTTGAAGGTTTTCGGCTCGTATATGTTTGGATTCCAGAGGCCAAGCGCTCTAAGCTGGACTCCAAGAGCCAGAAACTAATGTTCACAGGGTACAGTGACAACCACAAGGCATACAGGTTGATTGATATAGACACTGATCATCTTATCTTCAGTCAAGATGTTGTCTTTGATGAGGAACGAGGTCCATTTCACTCTTCTTCACCTGTTCAGCATTCAGAGGATCAGTCTCTACAGGCTCCTAATGTGGGCATCTGACTTCCGTTAGGTTCACCTGATGGGATGGATGACGAAGACCTAGTCTTTGATGATGCTCAACCTGAGTTTCTTCCAAATGGTAATGAAATTCTCCCTGCTGAACCTGTTCCAGATCCACAACCGGATCCAGCTCCTCCTGTTACATCTGATGTTGGCACTTCTACTCTCCGGCCGAAATGGTGGGCTAAGACTATCAGTGATCTTCATGCTGATGAGCTCGTTGAGAGTAGATCATCCAGAAACAAGAGCAAACAGCAGTCTACAGTGAATTTTGCTCTCATGGCTAACATTCACAGTGTTTATGAGCCTCAGACATATTCAGAGACAAAAGGGATACCTGAGTGGGAAAAGGCGATGGAATCAGAATACCAAAGTCTTCAAAAGAATCACACTTGGGTCCTTTCTGATCTTCCTTGAAGCAACTAGGAGGTGTATCGACCTTGAAGCAAGAGTCTGAAATGATTTCAGCTACACTTCGTTATGATAAAAATGGATAACCAAATGAGAGGGAGAGAGGCTCTATTTATATGCCCAAGACCCAGAAGTTTGAATCCTCAATTCCTTCCAAAAAGGGACGCCCACATAAGGAGGAATAAAAATAATCTTTTAAATTCATCTTTGACCAAGACTTTGGGTGCCCAACTTCACTTGCATCAATAAATCTTTTAAAAATTGCAATAACCTCTAATATTGCCTTCCAAATATGAGGCCCAATTTTAAAAACAACTTAAGTTATAAAGCCTAGGCATGGGGGCCAAAAAGCAACATTAGAAAATAATATAACTTAAGTTATTAACTTTCCTTTTTTGAACTCTAAGAAAGTTGGAGAAGCCTCTTCCAATATTGCACTGCCATACTACCAGAAATAGTAACTAAGTGTTGAACTGCTACCAAACCACACTACCAGAAATAGCACTTACTATTAATAGCATACTACTAAACATAATGACCCCAAACACCATTTGTGCACATTTTGGGTAACCGTCATAACTTACTAAAAATAGTAAGTCCAAAAATAGCAGTGTTCCACGGGGACGCGTCCCCCCGGAAAAACCACCCATTTTCGAGACAGGGACGTTTCCGAGACGGGGAGACGCCTAGGAAACGTCCCTCCGCCGTCTCCACATTTCTCCGTCATTTCCCAGAAGTCTCCTCCTAGAGGGAGACATTTCCTAGCCATTTCTACATGGGCGACTCCAGGGAAACTTCTGGGAGACTTCCAGACGTCCCCTCCACCCAAGGAAACTCCCAGACATCCCCTTGAAAATGCATTGATTTTAGTCAAAACAAATTTAAAAACAAATTAAAGTTTAAGTTTTATGTTTAATTAAATTATTTTTTTAAAATCAATCATTTGACTTTATTGAATCAATGAATGCCAATGTAATATTTCATTCGCAAATATTATCTTGTGTCAGTTGAAGAGCTGAAGCGAACTGTGAAGACTGGTGTTGCGCTGTGCATCGAATCTCCATTCTCCAAGGGCGATTTGAGGATTCAGGGGTGTAGATTTAAATTAAAAATAAATTTTTGTTTTATTTTTTTATTTGTTGGGTACCCTAGGGCCTATGCGGTTGTGCCCCAATGATTTACACCCATGTCTCAGCTTGCAAAATGTGGAAGCGAATTCCTCAAAGAGTCGTCATCTCATGGAACAAGCCCACGTCATTGCATTCCATGAGATGACGACTCTTTGAGGCATTCAGTTCCATGAGATGACGGCTCTTTGAGGCATTCGGTTAGGCTGCCACTACTTCCACATTTTGCATACATTACAAACTACAATGTAAATCGTTGGAGGGTAAAAAATAATTAAAATGTTTTAGATTTTTTAGTATTTTAAATTTTTATATTTACAATTATTTTTATAACTAATTTTTCAAGTACTATATGTATTTCAGCGCCGCCACCCCGCAGTCCCCCTGTCGTCCCCAAACTTAGGCCCCCCCATCTCCCATCTCGGAAACACATCCCCCGCCATCCCCCCGTCCTCATCCCCGAATCTTCGTGGAACACTAAAAAATAGTCACTAATGAAAATGCATGTGACAACGCCCACTAAAGCTCTCTGAAAACCCAGAAAGACCCAAAAAACACATTGGCAAACTCTTGCAACAAGCCCCTAAAAAGCTAACAAGAAACCTCCAAGAATTTAGGAAACCCTAAAAAATGCCTCCGCATAGCCCACGAGACTCCAGAAATGGGCTATTGGCCACTGAAAAGCATAAGGGCAGAAAGGCGCCATTACACCTATTCAACCAACACTCTTATATCTAGGTGTACTGAATTGATTGTTTTTTTGGTGATTGTTCTAATGTTAGGTTTGATATTTATCATTGTTATAGCAGTTACATTGCATCAGTAGTAACACATTTTATTTTATAGATGATTTCCTTGAGCTAGCATTGTAACACTGAGTGGTAATACCACCAGTGATCTACTCATGAAATTTTGTGTTACTCACCCCACCGAACAAGTGGCTCTTGTTACTCACCCTACTGAATAAGTGGCTCATTGGTTCTCACTCACCACTAAAAAGTGGAAGAGTTACTCTTGCTTATTGTATTCACTCACCACTGAAAAGTGGAAGAGTTGGTTTTACATTTCTGATATTTATGAGCTTTTCCCATTGAAACGTGTAAGTGCTAAGCTAACCCCGTTGGATAATTGGATTACTTTTGGCTGGTTCATTTTCAAGTATTATTGTAACCCTGTACACCGTATGCTCTCAACTCGCCCACACTAGGAACTTGGTGATCAAAAGTGGAAAGGAAAGATGTTTAACAATTTCCAATTGTTGAGCTAACAAGATTTTCAAAAAAAAAAATTGGGGCTGTTCATTACAAATGATCTGGAAGAAAAGAGTAGTTGCATTCAATTGTATCATTGTATACAACTATTTTCATAAGAGAGTTTGTGATGACAGTATTAGAGTTCATTCAATGCTTGTCAACCCATCCACCACAATGAAAAACATCAAAAAGGAGTTAGAAGACTATAATGAAACAAATGGCAAATGAAAGGGCTCTACTCAATAGAATATAGTTATGTGAAATTATTGATAGAAGTAAAGATCTAACTAAGGTTTTGCATTTCAAAGATTTGAATTAAAGTTATAAACCTGTGAATGATTAATACATACACTTACTCAAAAACTAGGTTTTGCATTTCAAAGATTTGAATTGAAGTTATAAACCCATGAATGATTAATTTATAAACTTACTAAAAAACTGATGACAAGAATCATCAAACGATATAAGATTTCCACAATCCATACTAGATCAACATTGTTTCTGGATTAAATTGTGTGCAAGTTTTTTGAATCAACGTTTCGGATCACACTCTGTGATCCATCATCGGGATAGTAGAGAGCTAAAGAAGTCAAAAAGATGGTTAGTTACACACCAAGACTGATTAATAAGAAAGAGGAGAAGGAGAGGGGGAAGGGGTTGCACATAGTTCAAGATACAATGTTGGCATAAGCATGGTAAAAAAGACTCAATTTTGGAAGATCAAAAAAAGAAACCACAAAATGAAAGGACTAACACTAAGACAAGCATGAATTTTGTAAAATTGTGAATGGGAATAAAACAAACTCCTTTAGCTTTCTATTACCCTGATGGTGAATCACAAAGTGTGATTTAAAACGTTGATTCAAAAAACTTGCACACAATTTAATCCAAGAATCACCAACCTTATAATGGCAACTTAAGGCACATGCTTAAAAAAGTAGGCAATGTTCAAAGATAAAACAAGACAACAAAAAAGAGAATAGCCAAATTGCCTTATATATGGAGAAGGCCTCAAACATGATGAAGACTCGTTTATTTTTAAAATAATCCCCAAACCAATAGAGAACACTGTAAAGCATGGTGTTAATCGTCCAAATGGAAACAATCCAAAGTAGATCTTGAAAATTATCAAAATTCAATTGATTGAAGTAATCAATTGTAGTTATTACTTCATATGCCTTGTAAATCTAAACAAATCTTCAATCAAATTGGGAGACTAAGGGACTTATGAAAATTCTAAGTGTAAGAATACTACTCAAACTTCTATGTTTAGATTTTCAATTTCCAGATTTGAATTTCTTATTTTGAATGTGCTGATTGCAGAACATTATTCGATTTCTATGTTTGCATATCAAAGAAGGATCCGCCATAAATAAGAGAGGAGACCCGCCCCTAAGAGGCACGTCTCATGAGAGGACGTGTCTCCACAAGTGGAGACACGTCCACTCATGGGACATGTCCCTTAGGGCGCGGCTTATGATAAAGTCGTTTATCATTGTTTAGTAAAACTCATATATACCCTTCTACAAGGTGGCAAATGAGTAAGTAAATTCCGATTAATGAAATGCAGAATATAACATCATATATATAATTCGAATTTTATACGTATGCTCATAAATTCGATTAAATGTTTTTCCAGAAATATTTCAATATAAATGATAAACTTTGATCAAGTATGAATGACGATGATGCTTACAGCAATCGTCATTCATATCTGACCGAAGCTATCATTCATTAACACTCCCTCTTAGCTAGGGAAGATATTTCAAACCAAATAAGTAGAGATATCACCTTAACACGTGATATCTAAGACATGGTATGATTTCTTAATATTGTCAAGTCACATGACATTCTTCATAACATATCTTTATTATGGTATGTGCACTGACATCAAGTCACATGATGTCTACCATAATTCATGGCATATCCACGGATATAAATATCCACCATGATTATCTCTTAAGGATCACAATGATCTACAAATGATATCAAGTCCCATGATATCAATCAAAGTGTCCAAGAGATACTATCATGACATGTCCACAGATATCAAGTCACATGATATCTATCATGATAGTTTATCATTGTAGAGTCGTCACTTTACAATGTCAAATACATGTGCTCATTATTAGAAAGATCGACACCTTTAAATAATGTACACAGGAGGAGTAGGACCATAAAGTCATGGAGTCACACACATGACAAAAGAGTTTACACATTAAACATCTTTATATATTAGTACAATTTATAAAAAAATTGTATTTCAAACATAAATAACAAATTACATTTCAACCATACCAAGTTTCTTCCTGAAGTGCTCTACCTTGATTCAAGATAGAGGCTTGGTGAGAATGTCTGCAGTTTGATCATTTGTACTAATATACTCCAACTGAATCACTTTCCTTTCCACCATATCTCTTACATAATGATAGGGGATCTCAATATGCTTAGATCAAAGAGTCCCACAAGCAATTTACAAAGCCAAACTGCTTCTCTTGCTCCCATTGAGGCTGCAATGTATTCGGCTTCTATTGAGCTCTGTGCAACTGAAGATTGTTTTCTGCAAATCCAGGAGATCATAGCCGATCCTAAACTGAAGCAACATCCTGATGTTCTTTTTCGATTGGTTACACTTCCAGCCCAATCTGAATCAGAGTACCCATGTAGATCTAGTTGATCATTCTTGTAAAGAAGACCATATCCAATAGTGCCTTGAAGATATCTCAAAATATGTTTCACAGCCATTAAGTGAATTTCCTTTGGCTCACACATGAACTAGCTAAGAACATTCACTACATAGCAAATATCAGGTCTGGTGTTAACCAGATAAATCAAGGATCCAATCATCTGTCTGTAAAGGGTTGGATCTGCACACTTGGATTCTGCTGCTGCTTCTTTCAATTTGTGAAGGTTGGTTTCCATAGGTGTAGACATCGGTCTAAAGTCCAACATTCCAAATCTTTTCAGAATATCAATAGTATACTTCCCTTGGTTTAGTATAATGCTCTCTGATTTCTGCCATACTTCTAAACCTAGGAAGTAGTGTAGAATGCCCAAGTCTTTCATGTCAAATTCAGAAATTAGATCCTGCTTCCCTTGAGCAATGAGGTGATCTTCTCTTGTTATCAGCAGGTCATCAACATATAAAATAATTATTAGCATATCACCTTTGATTACCTTGAAGTAGAGATTGGAGTCAGCCTCATTCTTGGAAAATCCTAATCCCAAGAGATAGCTGTCAATTCTTTCATACCAGACCCTGGGAGCCTGTTTAAGTCCATAGAGAGCTTTCTTCAGTCTGCATACATGTGAGTCAGGTTTATGTATCACAAAACCTTCAGGCTGTTCCAAATAGACTTCCTCTTCAATGGTTCCATTCAGGAAGGCAGTTTTCACATCCATTTGATGGATCTTCCAGCCTTTAGCTGCTGCAATGGCTAACACTGCTCTCACTGATGTGTAACGGGCAACAGGTGCAAATGTTTCTTCGTAATCAATGCCTTCCTTTTGAGAAAAACCTCTTGCCACAAAACATGCTTTATGTTTTTCTATACTACCATCAGCAGCATGCTTGATTTTGAAGAGCCATTTGGAAGAGACAACAAATTTCTCTTTTGGCCTAGGCACTATATCCCATACATCATTATTTAGAATAGACTGATATTCCTCTATCATTGCATCCTTCCATGCTTGATGTCGGAAAGCTTCTGTAACACTGACAGGTTTTGAGTTTATGATGTTGTTCATTACAGCAACATAGCTAGAGAAACGTTTGGGTCTTTTACTCTCCTTGAACGTTCCTTTGGGTGTTGCATGATCCTCTGCTTCTTTGATCATTTTCCTGGCTCAAAGTGGTCTTTTTCTGCCGTTGTCATTTGTATTCTCATTTGAAGTAGAAGGAAGTTCATGTGGCATTTCATCAGGATGCTCCCTCTGAATCTCAGGAGCAGGTTCCATTTCAGGTACTCTAGGGGAATAGGTTTCTGTCTCACTAGAACTTCTTGCCCTCTTGAATGCAATGTCTTTTTCAAAGATGACATCTTTGCTCAATGCAATTTGTTTCTACCTGGGTATGAATATCCTATAGGCTTTGGAGGTTTCACTATAACCCACAAATACTCCCTTCTTTCCAGAAGGTTCTAGTTTGAATCTCTTCTCTTTGGGCACATGTATATAGACAGGACAGCCAAAAATCCTAAAATGACTAATGTTAGGTTTTATGCCGGTAAAGGCTTCTTCAGGAGTTTTGTTATCAAGATGAGAGTGAGGACATCTATTTTGGATATAGACAGTAGTCCTAGAGGCTTTTGACCAGAAAGAAGTTTCAATGTTTTGGTCAAGCAGCATTGCCTTAGCAACTTCTACAATGGTTCTATTTTTTTCTTTCAGCAACCCCATTTTGTTGAGGGTTGTACGCAACTATGAACTCCCTCTTAATTCCAGCATTCATGCAGAATTCCTTAAAAATCTCAGAGGTGTATTCTTTCCCATTGTTTGTCCTTAAGGTTTTTATTTTCTTTCCAGAGAAGTTTTCAGTAAGGGCTTTGAACTCTTTGAACCTTTTAAAGATTTCTATTGACTCTTTACACTTAAGGAAATAGATCCAGGTTTTCCTAGAGAAGTCATCTACAAATATGATATAGTATGGAAATCCTGCTTTAGAAGGTACAGACATGGGTCCACATAAATCAAAGTGAACCAGTTCTAACACATTAAGGGTTTTACTCAGGCTATTCTGAAAGGATCCCTTTGTATTCTTTCCTAGGGCACAACCTTTACAAGTTCCCTCATGAGATGGGTTTAGCTTGGGTAAGCCTGTAACAAGTTTTTCCATAGAAGGTAGGGCACGGAAATGAAGGTGTCCTAATCTTCTATGCCAAATTTCATTTGTATCAACAATGTCAAGGGTAAGGGCTTGTTTAACCTCAGTGTATAGTTTGTAAAGGTACCCTTGTCTTATGCCTATGGTTAGAGCTTTCTTGATAGATGAGTTCTTAGGCCATACTAGAACTTTCCCATCCATAAATGTAACTCTGTAACCATTGTCTTCAAGGGCAGAGATGGATATAAGATTTCTCTTTATTCCAGGTACAAATAAGACTCCAGTGAGTTGCAGAGAAACCCCAGATTTCAACTTGATGGAACACATTCCAACCCCTTTTACAGGGTATGCAGAATCATCCTCGATGGTTACTTCTTCATCAGACTTTTCAGTCATAGAGTCCAAGTGTTCTCTGAACCCTGTGATGTGTCTGGAGGAACCACTATCAATTACCCAATTTTGAGTCTTGTCAGATACTTGACTAGAAAGGGCTGTATAGAACACAAAGTTTTCAGATTTATGATCTGGGTTTGACTTTCCTACTGTGGCAAAGGATGCTTGTTGTTTAGTTCTATCAGGGCATTTCATTGGATAGTGGCCATACTGATCACATCTAAAGCATTGTACTTGAGAGATATCTTTCTTCTTATAAGATTCCTTTCCATTGGAACTTCTCTTTCTTTTAAAAGATCCTCTCTTGTAGGAGTTTTTCTTACTCCTCTTATTAGATGTTGTGTGGAGAACATGAATGTCTTCATCTATGTGTTTTTGTTTATTCTCTTTTGTGGAAAGTCTTGTTTCTTCTTGAAGGCAGTCAGTTCTTAGCCTGTCAAACTTAGGGAGTTTAGATCTCGCACTTATTCCTTGAACAAATGACTCCCATGAGTTTGGTAGGCCTCCTAGTGCAATTAGAGTTAACTCTTTGCTATCAATCTGATATCCAATTGTGGATAATTGATCCCTTAGTTCAATAATCCTCATGAAGTATGCATTAATGGACTCTCCTTTGTTTATTTGTGCATTGTTGATTTGCCTTTTTAATGCAAGAGTCCTGCAGGTGTTGTTAATCTCATAGGTACTCTCAAGAGATTTGTACATATGGTATGCAGTTTCATGTTTTGCTAAGAGAGGCACTATATGATCCCTAACTGCATCTACTAGAATTTTCATGGCCTTTTCATTGTTTTCAACCCATTGAGTTTTCTCAGGTTCAGCCTCTGGTTCCTTTTTATTTTCTTTCACAAGTGAGTCTAGTTTATTCTCTCTAAGGATCATCATGATTCTAAATTTCCATGATGTGAAGTTGTCTGCTCCTGCAAGGCGATCTTCAAATCTGATCACACTTGACATTATGAAGAATGTGATGTGAATTCGATTTTAGAAAATACGAATTTTCTAGAGCAAACTGATTTTAGATTTGTTTTGGATTCACACAACTTGGCTCTGATACCATGTAAATGTAAACAAATCTTCAATCAAATTGGGAGACTAAGGGACTTATGAAAATTCTAAGTGTAAGAATACTACTCAAACTTCTATGTTCAGATTTTCAATTTCCAGATTTGAATTTCTTATTTTGAATGTGCTGATTGCAGAACATTATTTGATTTCTATGTTTGCATATCAAAGAAGGATCCGCCATAAATAAGAGAGGAGACCTGCCCCTAAGAGGCACGTCCACTCATGGGACGTGTCCCTTAGGGCACGGCTTATGATAAAGTCGTTTATCATTGTTTAGTATAACTCATATATACCCTTCTACAAGGTGGCGGATGAGTAAGTAAATTCCAATTAATGAAATGCAGAATATAACATCATATATATAATTCAAATTTTATATGTATGCTCATAAATTCGATTAAATGTTTTTCCAGAAATATTTCAATATAAATGATAAACTTTGATCAAGTATGAATGACGATGATGCTTACAACAATCGTCATTCATATCTGACCGAAGCTATCATTCATTAACATGCCTAAACAAGAGCTTAAGAGATGCTTTTAAATTGATTAAAAATTACAATAGAATTGGGCAAGTTAGAAGCAAATCTAAAAAAGGAAAATTAGGTGCAATAGGGCTCAAAGATGATTCAAGCATCATGGGGAAACACTATGTGAATAACAAGTCCATAAGGAATAAAATAATGGAATCAATGTTCAAAGGAATCTCAATCAATTATTCTTTCATCTCTATGTTTGAAGCATTTATAATCCTTGTTACATATTCTCTCATTCTTAACCATTAATATACCACTTGGGCATAGATTTTAGAAACATCTATCACTCTATGGTGAGGTTATTTTTTTATTTAAAAAAAAAAAGAAAAGTTTATCACTCAAACTAACAAAACTGGCCTTAAGAGTGCTCTATCACCCTCTTTACACTTCTAGGAGTCCTCCAACTAGGTCCTTGTAGCTTAAACTAGTCACAAAACACCCAAGGTATGCATGTTTGCCATTTTCACCACTCTAAGTTGTAAAACCCAGCCTAGAGCACTCTTTTGCCCAATCTATGACATACAAACTTGGCAGAATCACCCAGACACCCTTATCCTCAACCACTCAACTTGGCAAAGATCTACTAGGAGTACTCGAGAGTTGTTATTGTCAATTGGCTTGGAAAATACCTAAAAAGGGCACTCTTTGTAGGTCTATCACTTTTACCTTGGCAAATTGATCCGAGGGACATTTTTCAGTGAAATTTGAAGTGTCTCCAATACTCCAGAATTCAGCACCATCAGAAAGGGTTCGACGTCCTGATTCCAACGCAGCTTGAACGGAGTGAAAAGGAGTCCGTTTGCTCAAGTTACGCCCAGTCAAACTTTTAGTCAAACTACCATTAGGGGTCATCCAGAAGGCGAAAAAAATGATCATCTCGGAAATCGACGAAAGCGGCGTCAAATCGAAGGGCTTGTCGAGACGATTCCAGCAACACTCGTTTCGTCGAAATCCGACATCGGATGTTCAAGATATAGGCAGTCAAAGTTTGTTGACTTGAAGGTACAGCTGATGACGTCATCATGCTGATGTGTCAGTCCGTACTGTACGGAACACAAATGGGCGAATTCTGGCGAGACATGTGGCAGGTGACTCAGATGGTACGGACCAATGGGAGTGCGACACATGGCACCCGTACAGTACATCATCACAGTCAGCATACACGTTGGCAGTATTGTCAGCAGTCCAGTTGGCTTCTTCATCAGCATCGTCCGCGAATAGGAGCCTGACACGTGTCATGCCAACTGTGGGAGGTCGGCGAGTTTGTTTAGAAAAAATTTGTTGGGGCTCAACCCCGCGATCTCCGCCCAAACAGCGGAGCGGTTAGCCGTTGCACCGGACAGAAACCTTCAATAGATAATGGTTATGGCGTTGTTTTGTTGTTTGAAGTTTCGGTGGTTTGTGATAAAGTGTGGCCGGCGGGGTTGGAACCACCGACCACCCATTTAACAAAAAGATAAGCCACCGGTAGGATACGGGATAGTTCTTAATTATATATAGGCCACAGTTTGTTTTGTTGTATAACTATTGGCCGGGCCTTAACCAAATGGCTTATTAAGCCATAAACAAGTAAAATTATCCCTAACAATCAAAACCAAAAAAGCTAATAGGAGACAAAAGGGATGTTGTACGAGTTGGTAAGGGAGTTAGGCATTTAATTTGATGGTTAAGCCTTTTTAGGCATATTTTATGTATAAAAGGAGGTAGTGGGCCTTTGTTTTGGCAAGTCCAGGTGGTGAGAACGGGAGAATGCTCAGGAGATTTTGAAGACATTTCTACACATCAGAGGAACGTCATGCTGCTGTGCTTGAAGGAGATAGTCTTGAAGCAATTGTAACTGTTTTTGGAGTATAATCAGATCGGTCACTCCGTTGGAGAGGGGCCCGGAGACGTAGTCCTTAAGGACGAACTCCGTTATCAATTGCGTTTGTTCTCCTCTTTATCTTCTCTCTTTCTTTTCAGTTCATTATCTTGGCAATTATGTTATGTTAATTTGTTCATTTGAGCATTGTATTAAGTTATCATTTACGTTAAGCATTCTGTAAGCAATTTGTCCTAGATCCTAAATAGATCACAAATTGAAGCTAGGAGCACTCAAAGACCACTTTCACCACTATAAAACTGTTTCAAACCCTCTAGGCACACTTTTCCATGCTTGCAACCATTTGACATAGCAAAACACTTCCAAGAGCACTCCAAGTGGATTATTGCCACTTAAAACACTGGCAAACACATGTCTAGCTCACACCACTATGTCTTTTGTCATTTCTTGGGCACTTATTTTTGTCAATAGACAAACAATAGGGCTTGGATCATGACTTCCTTAATCTCCTCTTTCACACAATACTATGAAAGACTAACCAAACAACCCTTAAAAAAGACAAGCCTTACTCAAAAATAGAACAAGCAACCAACCCAGGCATCATCATGACACTCAGCTTTAGCCTGCAACAATTTGACAAATAAACACAACGAAACATGCAATAAGGGCTTTGACATTAAAAGTTTCATGGGGGTGCAACACTCCTACACTACTGTATCCCATGCCTCCAAGGAATGGTTCTAGCATTACCCCTAACAGTAATCCTCGTACTGCTACCTTTCCAACCATTCCAAACAGCCATGCTTCTAAAGAAAACAAAGCAGAAATTATCCCCAAAACCATCCTACACTTTGCAATTGCAAATATAAATGACAATCTCCCAGACCTCCTGAAAATAGCAAAATTACAAGCAGCAAGCATGATTGAAGACAAGAGAATGCTCTTCTCTTTATGCAGAATATGCATTCTATTAAGAAAAATCAGCAGGCATTAATTACCTAGCATGAAGAAAGTAGTGCTATGATGAGGAATTGTTACCAATCCGTCCACAACCAGACAGAGGCAATTGACAAATTCCTTAACTCAGGTAAGACAGAAAAATACACTTCCTGGTACAACAGCAAATTCAGCAAATCAGAACTCCAAGTGCCAACCAAATACTCATAATTTCTCTTATAATGAGCCTATGGGCTCATGATCAATGGCATCCACAACAAGGGAATGAAGGTGATGATTATGGTGACTCATGTTGGAATACTGATAACTGTCCTCCAGGACCTACCCCTAGAAAGTGCATCTGCAGTACATCAAAAGCTAACACGTAAGGGAATTATTCTCCGCCATTCTTCTATTTTAGAAAACTAGCCTTCTCTTGCTTTGTTAATATAGTAGTTTACTAGTTTGTTGCTTCTCCTGATTATCTATTCCCTAGCAACTTGTGTAGCTCTGTTTACCACTTGCTCCTCTCCCTAGTGTGGTTGTTGTAATCTTCCCTCATCTCATTAGAAGAGTTTTTTGTAACTCTTTACTCAGGTTAATGTAATTTTATCTTTATTTAAAAAATATATAACATTAATGGTTGCTCAACAATTATTTTAGCCATATTTTGGGTTGCATTATGGATGGTGTTCAACCACACATAAAAAAAAATTGAAATAAATCAAACATAATATTACCTATAAAAGTGCGTGGTACAACTCCTGGATATTCAAAGTGATCATACTGCACAATCCACAAAGAAAACTATTCAAATACCTTAGATATTCCTTCAAAAAACAAATATCTTCATATAAAGTAAATTTCAGTCAGTGCAAGAACACTTTTCATGTAACTAATAAACTTGCCTTTTCTAGGTGTTGATGATGATATAAGATATCGTGCATTGCCTGCATGGGTGATAAACCAAAAGAAAATGAAGATACTTGATATTATAAAAGAAAAAACGAGATATGCAGATTATACAATCTAAATGTTTTCCTGACTAAGAATTTTTAATAAAGTTCCAAGTTTTTGAATTTATCAAGAGTACTTGCTCTCAACTTGTATGTAACTTTATTCTTCTTGTGGATGTAACATTAGAATTTGTGGTTTCTTAAAAAACAACGATGTGGTAATCAATGAACACATATTTTTTTTATCTTTTCACAATGAAGCCAAATAATCATCTTTGGCACTAAGACCACCACCACTAAATCTCTGAGGTTAAACATATTGCAGTTACTGGGCAAACTGCAAAGCATTAAACAAATTAAGTGCAGACATTCAGCATCCATTCAACAAGATCTATGAGATGTGATATGAATGTTGTTGTCCATACTCACATAAATATTGAGCTTTAATTGTAAGAGTCAACCTAGGATTAAGAGAGATCAGACTTTAAGTCACCTCTTGTACCTAGCTTGAGATTCTTTCAATTTCTCCTGCACTCGGAGATGCATTTGCTGAATCTTATCAATGAACAGTTCGGATTTGTGAACCTCTGAATCCACATTCTTGTGAATATAATCGTATTACATCTTATTATAGAGTATATTAATAAAACAATAATAATATTATTATTGCTGGCATGAGTTTTCCTTCATGAGGAATTGTATGATTGCTTTGGGTTATAACTATGTATATTTTTCAATCAATCACAGTTCAAAACCTTAAGAATCTAAATTCTCTTAAAATTCTTTGTAAAAGACAAACTCACCAGCCTAGAATAAATCCTCCGTTTATGTCTGAATAATTGCTCAATGTGAATGCCTTGCCCATCCTTGACAGTTTTATAATGACAACCACTATTGTCAATGATGAAACTAAAAGTGTTACCAAAAATCCTGCTAAAATGTGATAGAGATCACTGCTAGAATTGGGGACTAAATCTCAATGGAAACCAATGCACTATGAAAATATGACTGACTTTTATCATTTAACCCTCTTCGAATGAGAAAAGTCACTACTAGGAAAAACTCTTGCTAATCTATTGCCACCAAACAAAAGAATGAAGTGATGAAGAAATAGAACAATGAGGATCTTTTTAAGCATGAGGATCTTTCTACCTTTGTTCGTATATATATAGAATTTGATTCTGACCATGCACCACTATTAATCCTTGTTCTTCTGTTTTTGAAAAGTCATATCTATCCTCATAGGGGTGCACTTCTTTGTCAATATCAAATCCTTCAATAAGACAACTCTTGGTCAACTATTAGTGTTCCTATTAATAGATTTGCATTCTTTTCTTATACCGATTGGCTATATTAAGACTAGATACACTTTTTAATAACAAATCATCCTTTTGTTCTTTTGAAACTATTGGTTGGCTGCCACTATCACAGGTGCACACCTATATACAGCTATTCCAAGCTCACAGCTTGAAAACACACTTCCCTCAATCAAACGCTTCCTTATACAAGCATCTTAGACTTCAATATTTTCCCTTGCACTCCACCTTACATAAGCATAATCCAAACAAAATGAGTTGATTTCAAAATTTTGACCTTCATTTTGCTTATACAAGTGGATGCTTATTAAAAGAGAAATTATTTACAAATTGAAACCAAATCCACATTACCAAGCGGGCATACCAATACACAGAAATCAAACTTGAAATTTCTAAGGTACAATCCTTCATTTAAGGGCATGGCTGTCTATGCATCTAAGACATTCTTTGGCAGGTGTGTTTTTTTTTTATCATGCACTCTTGTGAACACAAAAATCAGTTTCAAATTTTGAAATCAATCCTTCCCAAACACATACACCTCATATATAGTGCTTGAAAATTTTGACTTTAAAATTTCTGCACAAAATCCTTTTGTTAAGACATGCCCCTATGCAAGCAAAAATGTTTTTTAATCTTTAGCATAAGATCTCCTTTTCAAGTCCACACCAACACAAGGCAATTGAAACAAACTTAGTCTCTAAGTTGTCAGTTCTGGTACGGGATTGGGTATGAGTACGAGATATGAGTACGCTGAAATGACAATTTTTTTCTTGGGTATGGTATGTTTGGGTACAGCTATATATATATATATATATATTCAAAAAAATATATATATACAGAATTGTAGATACATTTGATAGTATGATACTTCATCATTGATCAATGGTAGTGACAAAGATAAATGCCAATTGATAGTTCAAAATTTCAATATTATGTTGTATATCATATATGTCTAGGGTTTAAGTTTCACTTTTAGAGGTTTTCTTAATGGTTTAAAGTGTTTTTTTGGTGCCCACTAGGCGCTAGCGCCTGAGAGTGCCCTGGACACTCCCCTGGGCGCTCCCAAACTGGAATGCTCCCAAAGTGGGCATGGGGCCTCTTTTAAGAGAACCCGGTAACTTAACTTAGTCTGACTCAACATTTTCCTTACACGAGCATTTGCCTAATCTCATGAGTTCGCCATATTTTTTATTTTGAATGTCCCCCAATCAAAGTTCACACCTTAACATGTATTTACTCCTTGAACCTCATACGACTGCATACACACTTGTGCTAACCTTTTTGTATGGCCCACCTATCTATCTAGCCAACCTATTTGCCCAATCCTAAACTGTTTTTATAGCCAACTAGTTTTTCTTGCTCAAATTTTCTACCAACTTCAAATCTTGGCCAACCCTACATTATTTATGTCTATGCAAATATCTGCAAATTTTCTGCATGATTTGAGATGCAATTCAAACCATAGTTTCAAAACTCATGACTTGACAAAACTCCAGAGTACTTGCCAAATACTTTGCAAGGCAAGTTAATGTAAGATTTACTCAGTTGCAACAATAAACTCACTAGTTAGGCATGTATTCAACAAGTTGTAACTATGATTCAAACTATGTAACCATTTTTATAATGCTTGACCTAAATATTTTTTGAAGGCTCTAATAATGAACCCCAGGGGATTTTTAGAGAGCTCTAATAATCAAGGATATGATACCATAAGGCATAAGAAGGTAATCGAGGAAATGGGCATACAAGAATCTGTTTGAGCACTTATGTATAAATGAGGAAAGAAGTTACATTGGTTGTCACTCACATGGTGTAAGTTAATTACATTATTTGACATAATAATTTATATTGTATACATTATATAATAGAACATTGATGGCACATTATGTCTAAAAATTATTTCAAATAAATTTATCAAGATAAAAAGAGCTTCATCATGCAATGCTTAGGACCCCCAACTCTAAGTAATTATATGCTCCATTTATCAATCGTTCTCAAATTACTGACTAATTATAGCCTATCTTATTTTTTCCACAAATTCAATCAATAAGTTGGAATGCATAATGCATAGCTCAAGCACAGACTAATGTAAGTTACCTGCACATTGAAGCTCTCTTCAACCTTTGTGTATGGAGCCAAGAACACATGAATTGCTGCTATAGCAATTAACAACACATCCAATCCTACAGAACATGTAAAACAACAAAAGCTCAAAATGTAGACGATAAAATATTACATCAAATCAATACAAAACATGTCTAAAATTGTAGTATCCACCAAACAATTTCAACGCTTTTATTAAAAATAACCAATGTGAAATCCTAATCCCAAAATTCTATCAATTTACTTCATTCAAACCAACATCATAAGCAACAAAGCTTGAATTCTACCTAGAAAATTAATAGTGTTCCATTTGGACTAATTTATTCCTATTTGCAAAAGCTTAATAAGGATAAAATTATTTGACCAATTTAGGAGGTTCATACAAGGAAGAGTGTGATACATAAATGAGGATAGATATTCCATATTTTAGTCATCAATTTACAGAATAATTTAGAGGACAATAACAACTAAATTGAACCGAGCACAATTGCAACAGAAATTAGCAAGCAAATATGAGAGCACACATCACCGTAAGAGTAACATGGACTTTAACCTGGAAAAGCCCACATATGGGCAAAAACTCTAGCAAATGTGAGAAAACACTCACTTAAACCATCTCTACTAAAGGCAATACACAAGTCTTAAGCTTCTTAGGCTCTATACAAGCATTAATCAATCTTCAACTCAACTCCTATGACACGACTTTGCTCTCTCAACCAATGTTTTGCTACTTTGATTATAACAGTCACAAGGAAATCAGAGAATAAATGAAAGAAAAATCCGAATCCCAAATTATCTACCCTGACAATGCTCAACTTGGATTATAATTGGCTTATCATAGCCTTGCGTCACAATAGAAAAACCAAACAACAAGAATTTAAAGAGAAAATGTAATGTCCCCTTTCTAGCCAATGGTTTGGGATTTAGGGTTAGCCTATGACTATGGTTCCCGTAGGCTAGTGAGATGTTTAGGGGACCCCTTTGGGGAGATTCAAGCTCTCCAGTACGCTTGATGTTTCATTTCGGCTTATTCAACTCTGTGATCTAGTATTTGGTTGGTCGTTCGAAGGCATTTCAAGAGTTCATCATTAATACTTGCTATTTATAATAAGTAATATCAAGCTCAGTGGCGGAACACCTGCAGTTGGTAATGGTGATAGGCCACTCTCAGCAGATTATTGCTAGACTTTTGCCAAGAGTTATTGAATTATTAAGTCACGTTACTTTAATGATATTCTTTTATTAAAGTGACTTATTAATTTAATGTTATAAAGTCACTTTGATAAAGTACTTTATAACTTGGCCACTATTAAAGTAATAAAGTGACTTTATTGAAAGAATACATTTTAAGTCACTTTATTAATATTTAAGTGAAGGGGGACGCTTTTCAAGACAAAGTTAAATTATTAATTTATTGTGCAAAGCCAAAGTTGGCGTGGGATTTTGAGAGAGCAATGTTAATATTTTATTATTAAAAAGAGCAAAACCCTAACTTGGGCGTCGGGCTTTGGAGAAGGCTAAAAGAGAAAAAAGAACATCATTTTGATTATCCAAGTTTATTATTCACAATTATGAGAGTTGAGCAACAAGTTTGCAACTATGAAGTTTCAAGCTGATCAAAGGATGAAAACCCTCGATTAGGACAGGATCTACAAGCATGAAAGACCGTCCAAGGATTCTAGATTGAATGGTCTCAATCAGAGGACATTATCAGAGCATCTCACAGATTTTAGAAGAGGATTTAATCAGCATTTTCAGTGTTTTCATTAGCAGTTTAGAAATAAGGGTTTGAGTTAATAAATTGTAGATCATAGCTTCTAGTACTTGGCACATGAGAATTACCAGCAGGCCGTACTTCATTCTTGAAGCTTGTGAAGTGTTTGTATTGCAGATTTTAATTGTTTTGAGCACCCAGATCTGGCCGTACAGATCTGCAGGAGAAGAAGGATCCCAAAACAGCAGAGAAGACCATTTTCTTGTGGCATGTGGGACTAGTGTTGGCCGTACAACTCAGGGAAAAAGCACATGGGGTTTCTAGCAGCAGATCGGCTCCTTTTTAGCATTGGATTGGTCATGAACTAAGGCATCCAGGTCAAACCAGCAGACCAGCAACTTTACAAGGTGGAATTTCTCAAAAAACAATGTTGGCACCTAGGGTTTTGAACCTTCAATCAGCTGTAACAGGAAATCAGACCTATAGCATTTTTAATCAGCAAATGGGTATGTTTTGATTGAGTTTCAAATCAATAAACATTACTGGGTTTTCGTTTATTTATGCAATTTCCTTTCTGTTATTGTATTTTTGCAATTTCTTCAATTTCTGACACCATTTCCGGCACTAAAACCAAAAAATTCAGAATTCAAACAAAAACAAAAAAATCAGTTTTAAAAACCCAAGGGGACATCATTGACAATACAAAACAGGAATGCCAAGAGGCATATTTCCGAGCACATGATGTTTTTGCCACTTTGTTTCATCACTTTGTGAAGGTGTTTGTGACAATTTCACCACTTTGTGCAGGCGATAGAAACGATTTCACCATTTTAGAAATGATTTTCCTACCTGTCGGATCCAATGAAAATATTTACATTATTTTTCTGCAATAAAAACCATCTTGCAACAGTTGCTGCAGAATTCCTACAGCAGCTGCAACTGCCTTCTGCATCTTGTAATGGTATCTTACAACACCTGCAATAGTTACAATTGGCATAAGCATTTGGCAATAGTATCTTACAGCATCTGCAACAGTACCCTTTAGCAGCTTGCAGCAACTGCATGAACAGCATGCAGCACAAACATGACTTGCAACACTCACTGATGCTCTTGCAGCAGCAGCAAGTCCCACTAAGCAATAAATACGATCTATTTTTGGGTTCACACCTCACCAATATGGAGGCTTTTGGTAACCTGGACTCAAAGACAGGGGGAGGCTGAACACCTCGACTGATGACATGTATGCCACCTCACCTTGCATGCCAAAATAAATCTAGGCCAAAATCTGGAACACCTTTGTCTCAGATTTTCTGTGTGAACTGTGAGGTAATGATAAAGTGCTTGAACATTGACGAACTTGATCAACATTGGTTCTTTCCAAGGGGTTATCCTTGTTCTTCCACTCAACATATTCCCATGAAAATTCAACACTTCTGTAGGTTGCTCTTTCTTCCCTCTGTCAGCAAACAACATGAACATGTTTCCACCCTTATTCATGCAGTACTTGTTTGCCCTCCAGTAATTGTTGGAATATTACATCTTAGTACAGTAAATATAGGTTAGATAATTAAATATGATAAATAATTGCTAGTATAGAAATAAAACAGATGTTAGTTATGTGGTAATTAATTGGGTGGAGAAGTTTTGTAC
>VDFB02260099.1:0-46529 GCA_007258455.2 Sequoia sempervirens | reverse complement strand
CCACTAAATCTCTGAGGTTAAACATATTGCAGTTACTGGGCAAACTGCAAAGCATTAAACAAATTAAGTGCAGACATTCAGCATCCATTCAACAAGATCTATGAGATGTGATATGAATGTTGTTGTCCATACTCACATAAATATTGAGCTTTAATTGTAAGAGTCAACCTAGGATTAAGAGAGATCAGACTTTAAGTCACCTCTTGTATCTAGCTTGAGATTCTTTCAATTTCTCCTGCACTCGGAGATGCATTTGCTGAATCTTATCAATGAACAGTTCGGATTTGTGAACCTCTGAATCCACATTCTTGTTAGAATATAATCATATTACATCTTATTATAGAGTATATTAATAAAACAATAATAATAATATTATTGCTGGCATGAGTTTTCCTTCATGAGGAATTGTATGATTGCTTTGGGTTATAACTATGTATACTTTTCAATCAATCACAGTTCAAAACCTTAAGAATCTAAATTCTCTTAAAATTCTTTGTAAAAGACAAACTCACCAGCCTAGAATAAATCCTCCGTTTATGTCTGAATAATTGCTCAATGTGAATGCCTTGCCCATCCTTGACAGTTTTTTTATGACAACCACTATTGTCAATGATGAAACTAAAAGTGTTACCAAAAATCCTGCTAAAATGTAATAGAGATCACTGCTAGAATTGGGGACTAAATCTCAATGGAAACCAATGCACTTTGAAAATATGACTGACTTTTATCATTTAACCCTCTTCGAATGAGAAAAGTCACTACTAGGAAAAACTCTTGCTAATCTATTGCCACCAAACAAAAGAATGAAGTGATGAAGAAATAGAACAATGAGGATCTTTTTAAGCATGAGGATCTTTCTACCTTTGTTCGTATATATATAGAATTTGATTCTGACCATGCACCACTATTAATCCTTGTTCTTCTGTTTTTGAAAAGTCATATCTATCCTCATAGGGGTGCACTTCTTTGTCAATATCAAATCCTTCAATAAGACAACTCTTGGTCAACTATTAGTGTTCCTATTAATAGATTTGCATTCTTTTCTTATACCGATTGGCTATATTAAGACTAGATACACCTTTTAATAACAAATCATCCTTTTGTTCTTTTGAAACTATTGGTTGGCTGCCACTATCACAGGTGCACACCTATATACAGCTATTCCAAGCTCACAGCTTGAAAACACACTTCCCTCAATCAAACGCTTCCTTATACAAGCATCTTAGACTTCAATATTTTCTCTTGCACTCCACCTTACATAAGCATAATCCAAACAAAATGAGTTGATTTCAAAATTTTGACCTTCATTTTGCTTATACAAGTGGATGCTTATTAAAAGAGAAATTATTTACAAATTGAAACCAAATCCACATTACCAAGTGGGCATACCAATACACAGAAATCAAACTTGAAATTTCTAAGGTACAATCCTTCATTTAAGGGCATGGTTGTCTATGCATCTAAGACATTCTTTGGCAGGTGTGTTTTTTTTTATCATGCACTCTTGTGAACACAAAAATCAGTTTCAAATTTTGAAATCAATCCTTCCCAAACACATACACCTCATATATAGTGCTTGAAAATTTTGACTTTAAAATTTCTGCACAAAATCCTTTTGTTAAGACATGCCCCTATGCAAGCAAAAATGTTTTTTAATCTTTAGCATAAGATCTCCTTTTCAAGTCCACACCAACACAAGGCAATTGAAACAAACTTAGTCTCTAAGTTGTCAGTTCTGGTACGGGATTGGGTATGAGTACGAGATATGAGTACGCTGAAATGACAATTTTTTTCTTGGGTATGGTATGTTTGGGTACAGCTATATATATATATATATATATTCAAAAAAATATATATATACAGAATTGTAGATACATTTGATAGTATGATACTTCATCATTGATCAATGGTAGTGACAAAGATAAATGCCAATTGATAGTTCAAAATTTCAATATTATGTTGTATATCATATATGTCTAGGGTTTAAGTTTCACTTTTAGAGGTTTTCTTAATGGTTTAAAGTGTTTTTTTGGTGCCCACTAGGCGCTAGCGCCTGAGAGTGCCCTGGACACTCCCCTGGGCGCTCCCAAACTGGAATGCTCCCAAAGTGGGCATGGGGCCTCTTTTAAGAGAACCCGGTAACTTAACTTAGTCTGACTCAACATTTTCCTTACACGAGCATTTGCCTAATCTCATGAGTTCGCCATATTTTTTATTTTGAATGTCCCCCAATCAAAGTTCACACCTTAACATGTATTTACTCCTTGAACCTCATACGACTGCATACACACTTGTGCTAACCTTTTTGTATGCCCCGCCTATCTATCTAGCCAACCTATTTGCCCAATCCTAAACTGTTTTTATAGCCAACTAGTTTTTCTTGCTCAAATTTTCTACCAACTTCAAATCTTGGCCAACCCTACATTATTTATGTCTATGCAAATATCTGCAAATTTTCTGCATGATTTGAGATGCAATTCAAACCATAGTTTCAAAACTCGCGACTTGACAAAACTCCAGAGTACTTGCCAAATACTTGGCTAGGCAAGTTAATGTAAGATTTACTCAGTTGCAACAATAAACTCACTAGTTAGGCATGTATTCAACAAGTTGTAACTATGATTCAAACTATGTAACCATTTTTATAATGCTTGACCTAAATATTTTTTGAAGGCTCTAATAATGAACCCCAGGGGATTTTTAGAGAGCTCTAATAATCAAGGATATGATACCATAAGGCATAAGAAGGTAATCGAGGAAATGGGCATACAAGAATGTGTTTGAGCACTTATGTATAAATGAGGAAAGAAGTTACATTGGTTGTCACTCACATGGTGTAAGTTAATTACATTATTTGACATAATAATTTATATTGTATACATTATATAATAAAACATTGATGGCACATTATGTCTAAAAATTATTTCAAATAAATTTATCAAGATAAAAAGAGCTTCATCATGCAATGCTTAGGACCCCCAACTCTAAGTAATTATATGCTCCATTTATCAATCGTTCTCAAATTACTGACTAATTATAGCCTATCTTATTTTTTCCACAAATTCAAT
The DNA here is from genome assembly GCA_007258455.2 of Sequoia sempervirens. NCBI lineage: Eukaryota > Viridiplantae > Streptophyta > Pinopsida > Cupressales > Cupressaceae > Sequoia > Sequoia sempervirens. Next base: position 43,461 of record VDFB02260099.1, on the reverse strand, counting down.
CAATAAGTTGGAATGCATAATGCATAGCTCAAGCACAGACTAATGTAAGTTACCTGCACATTGAAGCTCTCTTCAACCTTTGTGTATGGAGCCAAGAACACATGAATTGCTGCTATAGCAATTAACAACACATCCAATCCTACAGAACATGTAAAACAACAAAAGCTCAAAATGTAGACGATAAAATATTACATCAAATCAATACAAAACATGTCTAAAATTGTAGTATCCACCAAACAATTTCAACGCTTTTATTAAAAATAACCAATGTGAAATCCTAATCCCAAAATTCTATCAATTTACTTCATTCAAACCAACATCATAAGCAACAAAGCTTGAATTCTACCTAGAAAATTAATAGTGTTCCATTTGGACTAATTTATTCCTATTTGCAAAAGCTTAATAAGGATAAAATTATTTGACCAATTTAGGAGGTTCATACAAGGAAGAGTGTGATCCCTAAATGAGGATAGATATTCCATATTTTAGTCATCAACTTACAGAATAATTTAGAGGACAATAACAACTAAATTGAACCAAGCATAATTGCAACAGAAATTAGCAAGTAAATATGAGAGCACACATCACCGTACGAGTAACATGGACTTTAACCTGGAAAAGCCCACATATGGGCAAAAACTCTAGCAAATGTGAGAAAACACTCACTTAAACCATCTCTACTAAAGGCAATACACAAGTCTTAAGCTTCTTAGGCTCTATACAAGCATTAATCAATCTTCAACTCAACTCCTATGACACGACTTTGCTCTCTCAACCAATGTTTTGCTACTTTGATTATAACAGTCACAAGGAATTCAGAGAATAAATGAAAGAAAAATCCGAATCCCAAATTATCTACCCTGACAATGCTCAACTTGGATTATAATTGGCTTATCATAGCCTTGCGTCGCAATAGGAAAACCAAACAACAAGAATTTAAAGAGAAAATGTAATGTCCCCTTTCTAGCCAGTGGTTTGGGATTTAGGGTTAGCCTATGACTATGGTTCCCGTAGGCTAGTGAGATGTTTAGGGGACCCCTTTGGGGAGATTCAAGCTCTCCGGTACGCTTGATGTTTCATTTCGGCTTATTCAGCTCTGTGATCTAGTATTTGGTTGGTCGTTCGAAGGCAATTCAAGAGTTCATCATTAATACTTGCTATTTATAATAAGTAATATCAAGCTCAGTGGCGGAACACCTGCAGTTGGTAATGGTGATAGGACACTCTCAGCAGATTATTGCTAGACTTTTGCCAAGAGTTATTGAATTATTAAGTCACGTTACTTTAATGATATTCTTTTATTAAAGTGACTTATTAATTTAATGTTATAAAGTCACTTTGATAAAGTACTTTATAACTTGGCCATTATTAAAGTAATAAAGTGACTTTATTGAAAGAATACATTTTAAGTCACTTTATTAATATTTAAGTGAAGGGGGACGCTTTTCAAGACAAAGTTAAATTATTAATTTATTGTGCAAAGCCAAAGTTGGCGTGCGTTTTTGAGAGAGCAATGTTAATATTTTATTATTAAAAAGAGCAAAACCCTAACTTGGGCGTCGGGCTTTGGAGAAGGCTAAAAGAGAAAAAAGAACATCATTTTGATTATCCAAGTTTATTATTCACAATTATGAGAGTTGAGCAACAAGTTTGCAACTATGAAGTTTCAAGCTGATCAAAGGATGAAAACCCTCGATTAGGACAGGATCTACAAGCATGAAAGACCGTCCAAGGATTCTAGATTGAATGGTCTCAATCAGAGGACATTATCAAAGCATCTCACAGATTTTAGAAGAGGATTTAATCAGCATTTTCAGTGTTTTCATTAGCAGTTTAGAAATAAGGGTTTGAGTTAATAAATTGTAGATCATAGCTTCTAGTACTTGGCACATGAGAATTACCAGCAGGCCGTACTTCATTCTTGAAGCTTGTGAAGGGTTTGTATTGCAGATTTTAATTGTTTTGAGCACCCAGATCTGGCCGTACAGATCTGCAGGAGAAGAAGGTTCCCAAAACAGCATTGAAGACCATTTTCTTGTGGCACGTGGGACTAGTGTTGGCCGTACAGCTCAGGGAAAAAGCACATGGGGTTTCTAGCAGCAGATCGGCTCCTTTTTAGCATTGGATTGGTCATGAACTGAGGCATCCAGGTCAAACCAGCAGACCAGCAACTTTACAAGGTGGAATTTGTCAAAAAACAATGTTGGCACCTAGGGTTTTGAACCTTCAATCAGCTGTAACAGGAAATCAGACCTATAGCATTTTTAATCAGCAAATGGGTATGTTTTGATTGAGTTTCAAATCAATAAACATTACTGGGTTTTCGTTTATTGATGCAATTTCCTTTCTGTTATTGTATTTTTGCAATTTCTTCAATTTCTGACACCATTTCTGGCACTAAAACCAAAAAATTCAGAATTCAAACAAAAACAAAAAAATCAGTTTTGAAAACCCATGGGAACATCATTGACAATACAAAACAAGAATGCCAAGAGGCATATTTCCGAGCACATGATGTTTTTGCCACTTTGTGAGGATGTTTGTCACAATTTCATCACTTTGTGAAGGTGTTTGTGACAATTTCACCACTTTGTACAGGCGATAGAAACGATTTCACCATTTTAGAAATGATTTTTCTGCCTGTCGGATCCAATGAAAATATTTACATTATTTTTCTGCAATAAAAACCATCTTGCAACAGTTGCTGCAGAATTCCTACAGCAGCTGCAATTGCCTTCTGCATCTTGTAATGGTGTCTTACAACACCTGCAATAGTTACAATTGGCATAAGCATTTGGCAATAGTATCTTACAGCATCTGCAACAGTACCCTTTAGCAGCTTGCAGCAACTGCATGAACAGCATGCAGCACAAACATGACTTGCAACACTCACTGATGCTCTTGCAGCAGCAGCAAGTCCCACTAAGCAATAAATACGATCTATTTTTGGGTTCACACCTCACCAATATGGAGGCTTTTGGTACCCTGGACTCAAAGACGGGGAGGCTGAACACCTCGACTGATGACATGTATGCCACCTCACCTTGCATGCCAAAATAAATCTAGGCCAAAATCTGGAACACCTTTGTCTCAGATTTTCTGTGTGAGGTAATGATAAAGTGCTTGAACATTGACGAATTTGATCAACATTGGTTCTTTCCAAGGGGTTATCCTTGTTCTTCCACTCAACATATTCCCATGAAAATTCAACACTTCTGTAGGTTGCTCTTTCTTCCCTCTGTCAGCAAACAACATGAACATGTTTCCACCCTTGTTCATGCAGTACTTGTTTGCCCTCCAGTAATTGTTGGAATATTACATCTTAGTACAGTAAATATAGGTTAGATAATTAAATATGATAAATAATTGCTAGTATAGAAATAAAACAGATGTTAGTTATGTGGTAATTAATTGGGTGGAGAAGTTTTGTACAGGAAGCCACAAGCTTTATAAGCCAATGCATATCAAAGTAAATAAAACCAACGAATTCTAATATACTATTATTAACTTCTTGAAAATCATGGTATGACTATTATTCTTTGTGTATGCTCACCATTTTCAACGTGGTATTAGAGCAACAATTTGGTCCATAAGAGGGAAGATGTGGAAGAATGACATATTTCAACATTAGCTTGCATACAAATAGTGATGACCGCTTGAGATTTTGAGAAAAATTATTTTGCTGGATTTTAAAATATCTCACCATTTCAACAGCTTGTCTACATTGTTGTTTGATCATGTGATTGTGCAATGACTATTTATCTACATTATCAAAAACTCTTGGTTGTGAAAAGTTGCATCACCAATTAAATGCCTTTTAACAAAATAAATCCTGATTTAGGTCCTGCAATCATATCAGGCAATATTGCATATGTATATATAATTCATAAATCCGATTATTTCTATTAGGGTTAATAATCGCACATATGAGTACAAATAGGTAAAATCATCATAACTCATTAGATAAGCCATGTTGCATCCATACTTATTTTTAGTATGCAATCACAATAGGTTTGAATGAGGGAGCATGATAGGTTGGCCCAAAGCAAACTCCACACTAAGCCCAAGAGCGGACACTCACCCTCTTGGCCCCAAGTGGCAGGCATGTTGGATATCCAGCATGGGGTAGTCTACCTAGCATGGTGCTTGTATCTACCCTCCCTATTCATATCTTCTTATTCATCCTCTTATGACTTGTGATTTCTCCAATAATCAACCATTGTAGAGGTTGGAAAGGAAATTGCAATAGGGTCTCCAGAAATCCTCCTATCAAAGCCCAAGAGTGGACACTCACCCTCTTGGCCATAAGTGGCAGGCACGTTGGACATCCAGCATGTGGTGGTCTACTTAGATGGTGATCTCGTATATGTTCCCCTTGTATTTCCTCTTCTCCTCCACATGATGGCTTGCCAGTTATAGATAGGTTAATGATTTAGAATATGCATTACCACAATGATTGATTCATACTCATATTAAAGAATATATATATAGTTGTACCCAAACATATTGTACCCAAGGAAAAAAAAAATTGGCGTACCAACATACCCGTATCCCGTACCCATACTAGAACTGGCAACTTAGAATTCAGCCAACAACTTATTGACATAAAGGACCCTAAGATTCATTTCAAAGAGTTGGCTCAATTGAGACAATACAACACAATGGATAACTATGTGGCAAAATTTCAAACGTTGTTAGTGATAGTTCCTAATGTCAACGAAAGTAGACTTATTGTTCTTTTCATGGAGGGTTTAACAAAGCCTCCTATAGGTTTGGTGAAGGTTTTTGACCCACAATCCTTACAAGAATTCATCAAAAAAGGGCTTTAACTTTCGAAACATCCATATCTAAAAAACAAATTCTACTCTAGGACACCACTAGTGGGACAATAGAAGAAACCATTTCAAAAAAACATATCATCAAAAAGAAATACCTCAAAGAACAAGCAAAGAGGAAGAAACCAAGAATGAACTAAGACTAAAGAAACTGTGCTTCTCTTGCAAGGAGCCATGGGTATCAAGACATAGATATCTAGACGGATGGATTAAATATAAATAATTTCAAATAAAGAATCAAAAACAACAAGATCTGAACCTAAAATGAAAGCAAATGAGCCAAAACCTGAATGTAAACAAGCAAAAGAATCTTTAGGAGGCATCCTTGCCACACTTTCTAGTGCTCTTAGATACCATCCTTTCAAAGTTCACAAAATTCTACAATGGCAAAAAAATACTATTTCTAATTGGTAGTGAGGCAACCCACAACTTTATAGATGAAGGATTGGTTGTAAAATGGGGATTGGAAACAAAGGACTTTGAAGGTTTTAATGTTATAATTGTAGATGGCTTCACCATCCCATGTACAAAGAGAATAAAGCATCTTGATATCACTTTAGGAAGACATAGGGTGCAAGATAATTTCTATGCAGTGGCTTTGGAGAAACCAATATGGTGTTAGGAGTGCAATGGTTACATTCCCTAGGTGAATTCACTCAAAACTACCAAACCATGGAGCTGAAATTCAAGTCAAAAGGAAAGAAAGTGGTGCTCCAAGGCATTGCTTATAGAACCCCTTAAATTGTTTCAATAAAAAGGATTGAACAATCTTTCAAGAGAGAACAAGTTACTTAGGAAGTCCACTATTTTAGTGACAAACACAGCTTCATCCTTAGACAAAAAATCCTATCATGTTAATATCTAGTCTATCTTGGATAAGCATAGTGTGGTATTTAATGATTTGACTCCAAGACTACCTCCTGATAGAGGATTTCAGCATAAAATAGAGAGCGTAACCAAGTTCTAAACCTATGGTGACTACACTCTACCGAAATCCAAGGAGATAAACAGAAGAGATCAAAAAGGTCATAAAAGAACTTTCAGAGATGGGCCACATCAAGCCTAGTTCTATCCCTTTTGCTTCATTAGTGTTTCTTGTTAAGAAAAAGGATTGTACTATGTGAATGTGTATCGACTAGAGGCCTTTGAACAAGAATACTATAAAAAATAGGTATTGAATAATCAAAATCGATGAGTTAATTGATGAGTTGCATGGAGTCATGTATTTCTTAAAGATTGATATGAGATCAGGTTACCATCAAATCCATATAAGGGACAAAGATATACACAAAACAACATTCCTTCAAATTTAATCATTTGTCTTGCAATTTGTTACTTGTATGGTTGGCTGCAAGGCCTTGGTTACCTTTCACTAGGCACCCAAGTCTTGACTACATCAATAGTCCATTTTTCTAACTTGAGACTCATTAGCACTATCCACTCAAAGAGTTTTTAAATAAGGCAAATGTTTGTACCTTTTCCCTAGCTTTTCATGCATAAAACCCCTAAATGATGCTTTGGGTTCAAATGCCTTAAATTCATAAAGAGCAATTTCTTTATCCACATTCTTTGCATCTTCTTTTGACTTTCAAGGTAGTGTTCAATGGTAATGGGCCATTGTACTTGTCAAGATCTGAAATAGTCTAGCAATGATATTCCATTTCTCTGACTTAAGAGTTAAGACTCATTAGCACAGTCTGCTCAAAAATATTCCAAATGACGCACGTGTTTACTTTTCCCTAGCTTTTCCTACATAAAACCCCTAAATGATGCTTTGGCCTCAAATGCCTTAAATTTATCAACAGCAATTTCTTTATCCACGTTCTAAGCATCTTCTTTTGACTTTCAAAGGTAGTGTTCGATGGTAATGGGCCATTATACTCCCATTTGTGTCAGGATCTGAAATAGTCAAGCAACAACAGTCCATTTCTCTAACTTGAAATTCATTGGCATAGTCTACTCAAAAATATTCCAAATGAGGCACGTGTTTACTTTTTCCCTGGCTTTTCTAGCATAAAAACCCTAAATGATGCTTTGGCTTCAAATGCATTAAAATTGTAAAGAGCAATTTTTTATCCACATTCTTGGCATCTTCTTTTGACTTTCAAGGGTAATTCGATGGTAATGGGCCATTCTACTCCCATTTGTGTCAAGATCTGAAAATGGAGTAAACTACAACCACCTATTCTACTCTAGTAAAAGAATCGTGTCATTTGGGTACTTGGGTAACATTAGAGGTCTTTCATTACAGCCTGCAACTCTACTGTAAGTGAGCATTGGAAACTGAATGAACCAATACCTGGAGATTTTAGTCATATATCATTGTCTTTTCCTCCTGTGAAAGGTGTTTTCATATAGCTATCCACACTCATGATCAGATTTTCTACAAATATATCTTTCACTGTCCCATAATGAATTAGAGTTGTCATACTGTAGCTGAGGTAGGAATAAAGATAGTAGGCAGGTATTCTCCTGCCTTATCTGTACCTGGAATGTCCTAACATGTGTCACTTGAGCTATATACCAAGTACGACATCATGCAGAATTCCCGTGCTTGACTAACAATATACAACTACTTATGGGTCCTTTCACTAATAAGATAAGCCCACTAAATCTTGCAGGTGATAGGGCTATCCGTGTTCATAATGTAAAAATACCATAGCTAGAATGTTCTTGCTTTTAGTCTCCCTGTCATCCTCTTCAGTAAATCGGTTCCCTAAGGACATATCGAACTCATCCATTCCTAGAAGCCCGTCCATTACCTTTGGAATCATTTGCTTATCTTCCAGACAACGTGTGATGTCCCTAAGCTAGACAGTCCTGAGGACGAGCGTTAGCCTTTATTGGACCCTTGTGGGCTAGCCAGTTTGGATAGAGGGTCAGTGGTGCATTTTGGAGAGTTTGTTTGTTCGTGTTTTCAGTGGACAGTGTTTAGATCACAGTGAGCGTTGGCATTCCAGGAGTTCATCGCTTCTGACGGCACGAGATTATCCTGAGTTTTGAGCATATTACGGAATTTTAAGTGATTAAGTTAATTTATTAACTTAAAACGCCTTTTTAATAAAGTCACATTGACTTTATTTATATTTTATATCACTTAAATGTCAAAAGGGGGGATTATAATATTTTAATAACTTTAAATATTATAAAAGTGCGCTCAAACTATTGAAAAGGAATATATTAAAATATTATAATATTTTAATGATGAGAAAGGCCGTACTTTTCTTGAAATGCGTGCCATTTGGTATAAAGGCATTTCCTGGCAATAGAAACTCATCTTTTTGACTATTTCGAATTGCCTTGTGCATCTTTCCTCTGAGCATTCTCCTGAGAGTAGGGTTTGATCATTGTGTCCATTGGAGAACGGAAAACTCTTCAGTGTTGAGTACGTTTGAGGCTGTGAGAGATCAGCTGAATCCGTACAGTTGAGGGCTTCACACAGAAGTTCTACAGTTGCAGACAGAGCTTAATTTTATGCAGTTATTTGTTCTTGATAATAATTGAGGGTTTCTTCTGGAGGCGTATCATTCTACAGTTCAGAGACTTTTCATCAGGGATTCTACCTTTGCTTTCATAAGCCGTACGGCCTGCATTGGGTTTTGTGCCTTGAGAAAGGCGTGTGAAGTGAAAGAGAGAAACGCCTTCCTTTTGGGCTGGTTTTAGCTTCTATCATTGGCGCCTAGACTATTCAGTGCATTGTGACCTGTTTCTCGGCAGGAGAAACCTTTCCTGGAGTCATGGCGTGCATTCAGGCTTGTTTTCACTTTTCTCAGCTGTAGATCTAGCCAGTTTCTTATTTAAATAATCTGGAGCCTGATTGGTATGTTTATCATTCTTAATCTATCTGTTGGTGTTAGATAATACATTCTGTACTTTCAATTTGAAGAAATAAGTTTAAATTTGTCTTTTATGAGCAAAAATATGCTGCGCCCCTTCTCTTCTGTCTACTAAGATTTCTCTTAAAAACTCTAAAAACACTTTTAAAGACTTAAGAAAAGAGGGTTTTGAACTGAGAGCCAGCAAGGCTCATCACAGTGGTATCAGAGCTCACATCCTGCCAGCTTGTGGGGTTTGAGAATTTATGAAGTCAAACAGAGAGGGTTTTGGTAAGTCCTATTTCAGAGGTGGCCCTAGAAATCAAAGAGGCGACCAGAATCCTTTTCCACCATTTCCGTTTGCAGATCAGGAGGAGGAATTAGATTGGGACAATATGGCGAACAGGGCTGGAGAAAGTTCTCACAGAAATAATTGGGAGGATGAGGACAGAGAAGCCAAAGACGTGCTTAGAGGCATGGTTGCAGGGCAAGAGCAGGTTGCAACTATTCTTCAACAACTCAGCACGAATGTTCAGAATTTGTCATTAAACAGAGCTCGTAGTTTGGATTCAGATAGAGATGGCAGTATCCATAGAGAGCCACAGAGGATTATAGATCCAGTACGCACCTATGAGAGAGCTACATTTCCCACGTTCACCAGAGATGATGCTGAGGAAGTGGATGAAGCTGAACAGGGTGGTGAAATAAATTTTGCAGATAATATTATGGCGATGCATGATGAGTGGGATAATTTGCCACCAAGGGTTAAGGAGCACCTTAACTTTGACAGGTTTATGAGCCAGAAGAGAGAGCACACCAGGAACAGGAATGACAGGCGTCCTAGACACAAACAGAGTGATCTTAAACAAGCAACCAGCAAACTAACTTTAGTTCACTATGATGGCAGTGGCAGAGTTACAGCACGTGCCTGGGTTAGTAAACTGGATACTTTCCTGACACTACGCCCCATGCCTGAGGTGGATGCCATTCGCTTTGCAGCACTTCATCTAGATGGCGTAGCACATGACTGGTGGATTCATGGTATGACTACCCTTCATCATGACAGGATTACCTCGTACCAGGAGTTTACTGATAGACTGGTAGAGAGATTTGACAGAAGGGATCCTGAGCTTTTCTTCAGAGATTTAGCACAGCTGAAACAGTTAGGTAGCTTGGAATCGTACATTGGTGAATTCCAAAGACTATCTGTTATGGTGACAGGGATCTCAGAGAGAAGGCTGGTCATATTATTTATTGAAGGTCTTTTCGAGCCCATGAAAGGTTGGATAAAAGCATTTGATCCACCTACCTTACAGGAGGCAATGAGGAAAGCTCGCAGCATGGAGCTATCTACACCTCGTAAGCCTTTTAGCTCGAGCTCGAAGCCTACAACATCATACACGGAAAATAAATCAGATCCAAAGAAGGCTGATAATACAGATCAGAAAAAGAAATTTGCAGCCCCTTTAGATCGAGAAACCATGAATGATTTGAGAAGGAGAAAACTCTGTTTTTACTGCAAAGGTCCGTATGATTTTAATCATGATTGCCCCCTCAAACCAAAAGGGCAAAACAAGCATATGGAGTGGTTTTATGAGGAAGAACCATTGACTGATTTTTCTGATCAGCGAGCTCCAATCTATGATACAGATGGAGAAGAATCAGAAAATGAAGCAGAAATTGCAGAGGAAACAGAACTTAAGGAGGCTCATATGTCCAGCATGCAGAAAGAGGGTTCTTTCAGACTTCGTGGGATCCTAGCTGGTCAAAGGGTCATATCTCTCCTTGATACAGGTGCAACCCATAATTTCATCGATTCACGGTTGGTAGAGAAACGGGGTATTCAAACTCAGCAGTTTGAAGGTATACGTGTGAGGGTTGCAGATGGGAACACTCTCGATTGTGAGAGGATGATACCTGACTTGCCTTTGAAACTTAATAATTTCGAGTTCAAGGCAGATTTTTATGTGGTAAACATGGGTGGAACTGATGTAGTTCTTGGCATGAAGTGGCTTCATGCAATAGGAGAGTTCACGCTTAATTTGCGTGACATGGAGATGAAGTTCACCATTGATGGCACAAATCATATTCTCAAAGCCATCAGGGACAGCAACCTTAGGGAGATTTCACTTCGGCGAATGGAGCGTTTGATTCGTAATGATATGGTAGAGTGGGCTGCTGAATGCAAGCTAATGCCTTCACAGTTGGATCAGCAAGCTTCTCCATACCATCCAGATGTGCAGGAACTTCGAATCAAACATGCGAAGGTATTCAGTGCTATTCCACCAGGCAGGCCTCCTGATAGAGGTATTGAGCATATTATAGAGCTGGAGGAGGGCACGAAACCAATTATGATTACTCCTTACCGGCACCCCAAGCGTCTGAAAGATGAGATTGAGAAGACTATTCAGGAGCTGTTAGCTATGGGGCACATCAGGCCGAGTAAGTCACCCTTTGCTTCATCAGTTGTTTTGGTGAAGAAAAAGGATGGTACACTTAGAATGTGTATCGATTACAGAATGCTCAACAGGAAAACCATTAAGAACAGGTATCCTATTCCTCGGATAGATGAGTTGATAGACGAGCTTCATGGAGCTTGCTACTTCTCAAAGATTGATTTGAGAACAGGTTATCACCAGATCAGAGTCCGAGAAGAGGACATAGAGAAAACGGCGTTCAGATGTCACTGTGGACACTTTGATTTTTTGGTTATGCCATTTGGGTTAACCAATGCTCCAGCCACGTTTCAGTCGACAATGAACAGGGTTTTCCATCCTCACTTGAGGAAATTTGTTTTAGTGTTCTTCGACGACATCCTGGTATATAGTAAATCATGGGAGGAACATATGGTTCACTTGGATGAGGTTCTGAGTATACTTGACAGGGAGTCCTTGTATGCCAAGGAGTCCAAGTGTGCATTGGGCATGGCAGAGCTTTTATATCTGGGACACATCATCAGCGGTGCAGGAGTCAGCATGGACCCAGAGAAGGTTCGAGCCATCATTGATTGGCCTACACCTGAGACTTTGACACAGCTCAGGGGATTTGTAGGATTGTGTGCTTTCTATCGTCGGTTTGTTAGTGGGTTCTCGCGGCATGCTGCGCCACTAACCGATTTGACTAAGAAAGGTGCTTTTGAGTGGACATGTCATGTCCCGTTTTAAGTGACGCTTGTTTGTGAGGAGTTAGCCTATAATTCGATCCTCGTGGTGACAGGGTGTGCGAGAGGATCATCGGAGGCAGTTATCCAGTGTTTGATAGCTCCGGTTTGCGGTGTCGAGTTGGACCTTCCAGAATCTTCCAGAGAGCTTTTTCAGAGAACTTTCTATTTTTAGAAAGTTAGGTCAGCGGAAGTGCTATTTCGGGCGGGCACAGTGCGGTTATTCAGCTCCAGATTGACCCAGTTCGTAGGTGATTGATTTGCGGAGAAATAAGGAGTAATTAATGAGTTATTAAATATTTAATAATTTGACTTTATAATAAAGTCACTTTATTGAAATATTAAAATATTTAATTATTTGGCTTAATTATAAAGTATTTAATTGTACTTTATAATATATTATTAAAAGGTGACTTAATGAGTATTTATATTCATTAAAAAGGGGACGCCAATGATTAATTATTTTTCCTAAGTCAAAAGTGCAAATTAAATCATTAATTTAAATGATTTATTAAAAAAAGAGAATAGGTCGAATTTTCTCAAGGAGCAATATATTCCTTTCACAGGCAAAATCGAACTATCATGTTATTATTCAATTTTGTCTTGATTTTCGCTCTGAGCATTGGAGTTTGCAAACCCTAGGGTTTCTGGCAAACGATCGTTTCTGGAGAACGAAAACTCTTCAGGAATCAGGCAGACTGAGGCTGTGAAATATCAGTTGAAGCTGGCACTTGGTGATTTCATCCAGAGATCACAGTTTGGAATTGTTGAGATATTCATTCAGTTAGAAGCAGAGGAAATCATCTACCTTTTGAGGCGAATTCATTAGAGAGCATTTATTTGGGATCTGGCATTTACCTTGGAGGCCGTACCTTTTATTAATTGCAGCAGGCCGTACTTTTCCTGTCCTTGTCAGGCCGTACTACCTCTTCTCCAGAGGAAAGCCTAGATTTATCATCTTCTGGTGTTTGTGACTTGGCCGCCTTAGGTTGCTGAGGAGTTGCATTGTTTTATTGTGAACTTGGAGAACTTCTTTATTTCTGGCCGTACCTTCTTGCTGTCAGGCCGTACAGTTCTGCACCAGCCAGCCGTATTGTTCACTTCCAGAAGAAATCAGCTTGGCTTCAGCATCTGACAGTTGTGTGTTTGGGCGCCTTGGATCACTGGAGATTATTGCATTGGGTTTTGAGCTGGAAGAATCCTCATCAATTCTGGCCGTACCATTCTTTATCAGCTACAGCCGCCATTAAAGAGAAACCAGGTTTTATTAATAATTTGTATTTTCATCATTATATTGCTATTTGTCTTGTAAATGCTCTGGACATTGAAATAAATGGTACGCCTTGACATTCTGAGCATTTTTCATGTAATACAATGCACATGTGATTTTTATGAATTTATTTGCAATTATTATAGAAAATCGCAGCTTTATAATTTTGCCTGAAAACACAAAAAAATACAAAAATCACAAACTTGTACAAAAACCTCAGACATCAGTTAGGGTTTGGAAATCGAGAACCACCAGGGTTTGACAGTGGTATCAGAGCACAGATTTCCTGCCATCCTGTGCTTTTTCAGTGATTATTCAGAATACAGTGCATTTCTGGGTTGCCTTTTATGAACCAAGACATTATTCAGTATACCAGAGGTGTAGGGACAGGCAAAGACGAAGACTGGACAGGTCCTCCGATTCCAGAAGGTCAGACAGTATCAGGAGTGCTTGGTTTTCACAGATCCAGTTCAGACGGTAGTGAAAACAGTGTTGCAACCCTAATGGCAGATCGTGAGACTTCCTCAGAGACTCGCAGGGATCCAGGGAAGGCACATGCAGAGGGTGACATTACTGATGAGGAGTTTAGACGGAGACACGACAACATGATGGATATGATGTCGCAGTTGATGGGTACTATTAGGCAGTGTACGCCCACACAGCCTCATTTCATACAGATTGGACAGACGAGCGGGACCACTCCAGTGGATCAGCCATTGGCATCAGCTCCTAGGCAGCCGTTACCGATCTATCAGGAGCGTAGGCCAGGCCAGCCTACTTTCTTACCCAGAGATACTCCACCTCAGACTCCAGGGGCAGAGCATCAGGTGCATCATCAGGACTTCCAGCCACAGAACGGCATGTCGGTGGCAGACTTGACGAGATTTCATGGCGAGTACATGTCTTTAGCGCCTGAGATCCGGCAGGCACTCACGTTTCATGAGTTTATAGATGTCTATAAACCCAGAGGAGGAGGTAGATTTGATCGTAGACCCCCACAGCATCAGCAGCAGCAGCCACAGGTGAATAGAGATTTACAGTATGCTGTGAGCAAGATTACACTGCCATATTTTGATGGGTCAGAGAAGACATCAGCTAGGTCATGGGTCCAGAAATTGGACAACTATCTGTCACTTAGACCTATGCAGGAGGATGAGGCAATTAAATTTGCCACTTTACATTTGGACGGAGTAGCGCATGATTGGTGGCACCACGGCATGTACACGTTAGGCCATCATGCGGTTAATACCTATCAGGAGTTCACGAGCCGATTGATAGAGAGATTTGATAGGAAGGATCCAGAGTTGTATTTTAGAGAGTTGGCTCAGCTCAGACAGACAGGTAGTCTGGAGGCATACATTGGCGAGTTTCAGAGAGTGGCCGTCATGGTGACTGGCATTTCAGAGAGGAGACTCATTATCTTATTTGTTGAGGGTTTGACAGAACCCATGAGAGGTTGGGTCAAGGCGTTTGATCCGACTACACTTCAGGAGGCGATGCGGAAGGCAAGGAGTATGGAGCTTGCTGCTCCGAAGAAACAATTTCCGCCCAAAACAAATAACTTGCCTATTGAGGAGAGTCATACACCAGTTGCAGAGCCTAAAAGGAAACCAGTTGCAAGAATTGATGATGCAACTCGGGAGGAATGCAGGAAGAAACAACTTTGCTATTGGTGCAAAGCACCCTACAGCAAGGAGCACGATTGTCCTTTGAGACCGAAGGGCAGAGCCAACCGCGCTATGTGGGTTTACTATGATGATGACGAGTCTGATGATTCAGACCAGCAGGTTGTTTCAGAACATGCAGAGGCCGGGAATGCCTCTACGGAGTTTGGGCCCGATGCCAACTTATCCCCGTTGGTATTATCTACTAGTGTACGGGATGACTCATTCAGGTTCAGGGGATTAGTGGAAGGACAGCGATGTATTGCTATGCTCGACACTGGAGCCACACACAATTTCATTGATGAGAGCTTCGTCAGCAGATGTAGACTCCAGACAGAGGATTTCGCTGGATTCAGAGTTCGGGTGGCAGATGGATATACACTCACTTGCACTCGACAGATTTGTAATCTCACTCTCATGCTGAATGATTATGAGTTGCAGGCAGATTTTTATGTTGTCAACTTAGGAGGGATGGATTTAGTGTTGGGTATGAGATGGCTGCAGGATATCAGTGTGTTCACCCTCAACTTGCCTAAAATGGAGATGAGATTTGAGGTACAAGGCAAGAAATATGTGTTGAGGGGTATTACAGATGGCAGCCTTCGTTCTATCTCTCTCGTTAGTGGGAAGAGCGAGAAGGTAGAGGAGGATTTTGTGCAGACCAGGCATGGTTATGCTCAGTACCCCGGGGGTTCTGAGGCGGTTGTTTGGGATCAGCCCAGTGGTTTGGTTCCGTTTGTGACCAATCCATTGTTTGAGACAGATGTTATATCTTCATACGACAATCCACTCTTTGAGTTTGATGTGGGTAACCCACCTGATCCTGGTCTTGAGCAGAGTGATGATAGCGTGTGGAATCCTACTAGTGCACTAGGGTTTCAGACTCAACTCACGGAGGAGTATCACAGTGTGTATATGGTACAGAGTGCATATAGCTTCATGATTAATCCACATGTACACGATTTGTTTCAGGTGCACAGTAGTGGTATGCACGTGCTTGATATGATGGATGATAGTATATCTTGTGCAGTGTTAGGGGGTAAGTGTTGCTTGTCGTTTGACTTGCCTCCTACTGAGTTTCTTGATCCTATGCCGGACCGCACTGAGGTTAATAGGGAATGGTCTCCTATTCTTGCTGATCAGTTGAGGGAGTTACAGGAGTTCGTTGTGGCCAGCAGGAACATTGTCCGGTACTTTCCATGGGATCCAGGTGGTGCAGTGCAGGTATTTGCAGAGATTGCGGACAAGCAATTTAGGGAGGAAGCGGTGTCATGTCCCCGTTTTAGCTGACACTTGTTTGTCGAGGAGTTAGCCTATAATTTCGATCCTAAATTAGTGGGGTGTCGCAGAGGATCATCGGGCGTTATCCAGGTGTTTGATAGCTCCGGTTGCGGTGTCGGGTTGGACCTTAGCGGGAATCTTCGAAGAGCTTTTGAAGGAACTTTCTATTTTAGAAAGTTAGGTCGGTAGTACTATTTGATTTTGGGCACAGTGCGATTATTCATTTCAGTCGACCGATTCGATGGTGATTGATTTGTGACGGAGAAATAAGGAGTAATTAATGAGTTATTAAATATTTAATAATTTGACTTTATAATAAAGTCACTTTATTGAAATATTAAAATATTTAATTATTTGGCTTAATTATAAAGTATTTAATTATACTTTATAATATATTATTTAAAGGTGACTTAATGAGTATTTATATTCATTAAAAAGGGGACGCCAATGATTATTTATTTTTCCTAAGTCAAAAGTGCAAATTAAATCATTAATTTAAATGATTTATTAAAAAAAGAGAATAGGTCGAATTTTCTCAAGGAGCAATATATTCCTTTCACAGGCAAAATCGAACTATCATGTTATTATTCAATTTTGTCTTGATTTTCGCTCTGAGCATTGGAGTTTGCAAACCCTAGGGTTTCTGGCAAACGATCGTTTCTGGAGAACGAAAACTCTTCAGGAATCAGGCAGACTGAGGCTGTGAAATATCAGTTGAAGCTGGCACTTGGTGATTTCATCCAGAGATCACAGTTTGGAATTGTTGAGATATTCATTCAGTTAGAAGCAGAGGAAATCATCTACCTTTTGAGGCGAATTCATTAGAGAGCATTTATTTGGGATCTGGCATTTACCTTGGAGGCCGTACCTTTTATTAATTGCAACAGGCCGTACTTTTCCTGTCCTTGTCAGGCCGTACTACCTCTTCTCCAGAGGAACGCCTATATTTATCATCTTCTGGTGTTTGTGACTTGGCCGCCTTAGGTTGCTGAGGAGTTGCATTGTTTTATTGTGAACTTGGAGAACTTCTTTATTTCTGGCCGTACCTTCTTGCTGTCAGGCCGTACAGTTCTGCACCAGCCAGCCGTATTGTTCACTTCCAGAAGAAATCAGCTTGGCTTCAGCATCTGACAGTGGTGTGTTTGGGCGCCTTGGATCACTGGAGATTATTGCATTGGGTTTTGAGCTGGAAGAATCCTCATCAATTCTGGCCGTACCATTCTTTATCAGCTACAGCCGCCATTAAAGAGAAACCAGGTTTTATTAATAAATTTGTATTTTCATCATTATATTGCTATTTGTCTTGTAAATGCTCTGGACATTGAAATAAATGGTACGCCTTGACATTCTGAGCATTTTTCATGTAATACAATGCACATGTGATTTTTATGAATTTATTTGCAATTATTATAGAAAATCGCAGCTTTATAATTTTGCCTGAAAACACAAAAAAATACAAAAATCACAAACTTGTACAAAAACCTCAGACATCAGTTAGGGTTTGGAAATCGAGAACCACCAGGGTTGACGAACACCACTAGCACAAGCGTGCTTTGAGAAGTTCAAACTTCTCATGACTTCGTGTCCTGTTTTGGCTTTACCGGACTTCACTAAACCCTTTGAGTTACATTGCGATGCCAGTGGTGAGGGTATTGGTGCAGTTATTATGCAGGATCGTCACCCTATAGCTTTTGAGAGCAGAAAGCTAAGAGGGCCTGAACGGAGTTTTAGTATCTATGATAAGGAAATGTTGGCTATCATGCATGCGATGGCCAAATTCAGGCAATACTTGATTGGTAGTAAGTTCACTGTGAAAACCGATCATAATAGTCTGAAGCATTTTCTTGGACAGCGAGATCTTAATGAGAGACAACAAAAATGGGTCAGCAAGCTTCAGTCTTACGATTTTGACATCTCTTATGTCAAGGGCACTCAGAATGTGGTTGCTGATGCGTTATCTCGCCGTCCTCACTTGAGTTCTATTACATTGGTTTCAGAAGACTGGAGACATCAGATAGTAGCAGAGTATGCTAAGGACCCATGGGCCTCTAGCATCATAGATGGATCAGTGTTGGATGACAGGTATTCACTTGTAGATGACCTTATCATCTACAAAGGGAGGATTTTATTGGTCCCAGGTTCTGAGATGAGGGACAGGGTTTTGAGGTCATTGCATGATTCACCCATGGCGGGACATCCCGGGTACTATAAGACCTATCGGCAGGTACGGGAGAGATTCTCTTGGAAGGGTCTCAAGTCCTATGTTCTCCAATATGTCAGGGAATGTCTTGTTTGTCAGCAGAACAAGCAAGAGCACACATACCCTGCAGGTCTTCTACAGCCGCTTCCTATTCCTGAGAGGAAGTGGGATTGTTTATCCATGGATTTCATCACGGGCTTGCCAAAAGCTCAAGGGAAGGACAGTATTTTCGTGGTGGTAGATCGATTGACGAAATATGCACACTTTTTCGCAATCACTACTACACACACGGCTACTCAGATTGCTGATTTGTTCTTCCGAGAGGTATTCAGGCTGCACGGTTTACCTCGCAGTATAGTTAGCGACAGGGACAGCAGATTTATGAGTAACTTCTGGCAGGAGTTATTCAAGCTTTGTGGGACAGAGCTCACCCCTAGTACCAGCTACCACCCCCAGACAGATGGGCAGACGGAGATCGTCAACAAATGGGTGGAAGGGTACTTGCGTAACTATAGTTCAGGGCAGCAGAAGGCATGGGTGAGGTGGTTATACTTATGTGAGTACTGTTACAACACCACCCATCACATGAGCATCCAGATGACACCATATCGAGCGTTATATGGATATGACGCTCCGAGCTTTCTTGATTTATTGCTGAGTGACAGTAGAGTTCCCAGTGCTGGTGATTTGTTACAGGAGAACCAGGATATTATGAGAGCACTTAGGGAAAATATACAGAAAGCCCAAAATCAGCAAAAACAATATGCTGATCAGAGACGAGTAGAGCGGTCTTTCGAGATCGATGATTTGGTGTACCTGATGCTTCAGCCGTATAGGCAGTCTACCCTTCGCAAGAAGGGCTCCGAGAAACTCAAGCCGCGATACTATGGACCTTTCAGAGTTGTCAGACGTGTGGGTCAAGTGGCTTATGAGCTGGATCTTCCGGTGGACAGTAGAGTTCACAACGTGTTCCATGTGTCGCGCCTCAAAAAGGCGTTAGGACAACACGTAATTCCTTCTATTGATTTGCCACCCCTGGATGATGAGGGCAAATTAGTTTTGATACCTGAGGCCATTCTGGACTCCAGAGAGCGTCATCTTCGGAGGCGGGTCATCAGGGAATACTTGGTTAAGTGGAGGGATCTACCGGCAGAGGATGCGACGTGGGAGAGTGAAGTGTTCTTCGACATCGGCTTTGAGTTTGCTTGTGGACAAGCAAATTGAGGGGAGGTGATGTCCCCTCGCTAGGCGATCCTGGGAGCGGGCGTTAGCCTTTATTGGACCCTTGTAGACTAGCCAGTTTGGATAAGTCGATGGTGCATTTTGGAGAGTTTGTTTGTTCGTGTTTTCAGTGGACAGTGTTTAGATCACAGTGAGCGTTGGCATTCCAGGAGTTCATCGCTTCTGACGGCACGAGATTATCCTGAGTTTTGAGCATATTACGGAATTTTAAGTGATTAAGTTAATTTATTAACTTAAAACGCCTTTTTAATAAAGTCACATTGACTTTATTTATATTTTATATCACTTAAATGTCAAAAGGGGGATTATAATATTTTAATAACTTTAAATATTATAAAAGTGCGCTCAAACTATTGAAAAGGAATATATTAAAATATTATAATATTTTAATGATGAGAAAGGCCGTACTTTTCTTGAAATGCGTGCCATTTGGTATAAAGGCATTTCCTGGCAATAGAAACTCATCTTTTTGACTATTTTGAATTGCCTTGTGCATCTTTCCTCTGAGCATTCTCCTGAGAGTAGGGTTTGATCATTGTGTCCATTGGAGAACGGAAAACTCTTCAGTGTTGAGTACGTTTGAGGCTGTGAGAGATCAGCTGAATCCGTACAGTTGAGGGCTTCACACAGAAGTTCTACAGTTGCAGACAGAGCTTAATTTTATGCAGTTATTTGTTCTTGATAATAATTGAGGGTTTCTTCTGGAGGCGTATCATTCTACAGTTCAGAGACTTTTCATCAGGGATTCTACCTTTGCTTTCATAAGCCGTACGGCCTGCATTGGGTTTTGTGCCTTGAGAAAGGCGTGTGAAGTGAAAGAGAGAAACGCCTTCCTTTTGGGCTGGTTTTAGCTTCTATCATTGGCGCCTAGACTATTCAGTGCATTGTGACCTGTTTCTCGGCAGGAGAAACCTTTCCTGGAGTCATGGCGTGCATTCAGGCTTGTTTTCACTTTTCTCAGCTGTAGATCTAGCCAGTTTCTTATTTAAATAATCTGGAGCCTGATTGGTATGTTTATCATTCTTAATCTATCTGTTGGTGTTAGATAATACATTCTGTACTTTCAATTTGAAGAAATAAGTTTAAATTTGTCTTTTATGAGCAAAAATATGCTGCGCCCCTTCTCTTCTGTCTACTAAGATTTCTCTAAAAAACTCTAAAAACACTTTTAAAGACTTAAGAAAAGAGGGTTTTGAACTGAGAGCCAGCAGGGCTCATCACTGCTTGATTGGAAACTGTTTTAGACATGCTTCTTCATTTGAATCCCGTTGTGCATGACATTCTGCTGTGGTTGTAGGATTTTGCATCATTGAGGACAAGATTAGCAGCTTAAAGAAAGTGAGAAAATACAACTATTCCCAGAAAAATTTATCCAACATATCTCCTTTGTGGTTCTTTACTAAATCATTTGTTTGAAAGAATAGAATAGAATATAAGATTTTTAACATCCACAAAGCCAAAAATAGCATATGGGACAGAAGACCCTATCATTCTACCTTTTTGAATTGCTAATATTCTACTACTTAATTGAATGATGAACTCCCTTGTTACTAAAGTACTTGTCTAATTGGCTTGGATGTCATTGTAAACTTTGCACTCTAAAATAAAGTGTTTTCAAATTCAATTGGACTAGCTATGCAAAATACACAAACTCTCTCCTCCCATTCTTTTTTTAGCCATTTCAATCTACCCAATTGACATCAAAGATGATATGAATTAGTCCTTAATTTAGCTATGAGAGTTTTTGCTTTCCGCAGGATATTTGCCCCTATATAAACCTTTTGCTAATGATCATAAACAGAGTTAAATTCATTAAGGTAATATTTCCTCTTTCCCTCTAATACAATTTCCCACATACGCTTACAAAATTTATCTATAAAAAAGTCTTTATAACTTTTCTATTATTAAAATATGCATTTCAGTGGATGTTCCATTTGCTAATCTACTTGGTGTTTTGTTTCATCCAAGAGGTATTTGTCTAATTCGAGACTTGTTTGATAACAATCTTGACCATCTATTTACCTCCATTTGTTCCCTTTTTTTTAAGATATCTTAAGATACACAATAATAATGGCTTCAATAATAAATGGCCTTTAACTTAATTTTGTCTGTAATCATAATGTTTGGATTCTCTCTATTTGCTTATATTTGAAATTCAACATATCATATTTCCATATACCAAATATTTGCTTTAAGCGTTTCTAAATGAGAAGGGAAGGTGGGATTTTTTGATATAGGTGTTTCATTTCCATACGCTCCCAGATTTTTCTGGCAAAGTACTGAGCAGTAGCTTTGGGATTTAAACATAAAAAAAAATGAAATGAAAATAAAAATGACTTACTCGACACCATGAGGGAGCGGGAATGACAGATCTAGAAATAAATGAGCCAAAAACTCTCTTTGGTAAAGCTCTCTCCGGCGTGCGCACCACTGTCATTTACCACGCTTGATTCGCACAAAAAATCCACTAATGCTAGAAATAATAGCAATAAATTTTCTTCAGGGAAATCGAGAAACAGAGATTTTAAAAAATAAAAAATAAAAGTTCAAAACTCTTTATATACCCCCGCGCTTCGGTCGATGTTTTAGCATCCTTCCTTGGTAGTTTTGTTATTTTGTGTTTTGAGGGTTAAAAGGGTCAAATTTGCACCTTTGTAGCGGAGAGGACCCACTAGTTGTGCACCTTAACTTCGCACTTCTAATTAGCCTATGTGGAAATTTCAAATCACTCTTATTTTTTTACAGCAGCTTATTTGGCAAGTCCCTTGCTTATAACTAAGGTTTCAGGGCCACATCATCAAATATGATGCCACATCAACATGTTTTTTGTCAAGGTGTCCAAAAAGGCCCAAAAAAAAAGTGAGACCAATACTTGTGCATTCACAGCTTGTTTTATTGAGCGTTGATGTAGAATCACATGATTGGTTGCTTTTTAGATCAAAGGAATACATTTTGTTTAATTATGGGTAGTCATCATCAACACTAACAACTTTAAAGTCACAACTATTGGTCCAATATTGATAAAAATATTGGACATTGTATAAACAACTACTATCACAACTATTGAAACATGCGTCCTCTCCCCTATATGCTTAAAAAAAAGTATAGCTTGCAACTTTTCGTTGTTATGAATTCACTTTCACTTACTTGTTTGTAATGTGATAATTAATTTATAGTGGTATTCTATTATTCATTTCACATTTAAGGTGTGATTTCTCATTTCTCATTTCTCATTTCTCATTTCTCATTTCTATTTCTTATTTCTTATTCCTAAAATTGATTAAAATTAGTTATGTTATCAATAGAAATATTTTAATTTTCTAAAAGTTAAATTTAAATATTATTTTAATTATTTGTTCTTCGAATGATTATTATGAGTTGATTTAAAGCATCAAATATTTGAATTTCAAATTAGAATATTATATTTAAAGATAAATCTTAATTCATTTTAAACATCTCATGAATTTTGAGAAATATATTTGATAATAAAAAAAAAAGAATTTACCTAGTACACAATAATTTATGTTGGGTAAATCAATATTGATATAAAAACCCCACAAATAATATATAATTAATATAAGAACACTTATAGAAAAAGTCTATATAAAAATATAGATCTAGGGAACACTTTTCAAAAACTTCCACTATATTACTTTTAGGTGCAGATTTTCAAATTATTATCAACTAATATTTTCTCAACTCATTATTGTGAGAAGAACCCTCCCTTAAATATAGGTTGTAATGAGCCTTGCTCAAACTAACCTGGGTTTCTTCAATTTGTTGCCTTGTAATTTTGTCAAACAGTTTGTATGCAATGTTCTTGCTTGTTGTTATAACTTTTCAGTTTGGAGTTTAATGCGTATAGTGGATTTTAAATTGATTTGCAAACTTAAAAATAACTTCTACAATGTCTAATCAAGTATCTAAATGCAATGCAATTTCTTTTTTGTATTACATGAATAAAGTGCAGCTACAGCCAGTTTGACATTTTGTCAAACACTTGACATGCATACTAATAGGATGAATGATGAAAGATGCAAGCTTGCTCAATACAACAAATGTATAATCTGCAACTTATGACTCCTTGATTATGATAGTCAATCTATTACAATGCTGATGTAAAAAAAACTAAGACTCTTGGCATTACACTTATGCAACCTTACAATTTTCTAAGTACAATGGCAATCCTCTTAAATTTGATTATATATGCATAAAATGGAATGCAAGACAACATAGAAAGAACCTAGTTAAAGCGCCTATGACTGAAGATGAAGAAGAAACCAATAGAATTCCAAAATGTGCCTCCTCTTTGACAAATCGAACCTTTCTCCAAAATCGCCCCTATTCTAGTCTGAGTGCTAATAATAAATATTTGGCAGCTTCTTGACCTCCTCTCAAGCATCTAAAATCATTGCCATGACCCAAGGAATAGTGCGCCCAAGCCTGAAAGTGAAATCGATTCAAATAGAAGCCTCCAAGAGCAAAATCCTACCCTACCAAGATGTTGATATGATGACTGGAAATTATTATTAGAATAATATTTGATGCAAATCAACCTTATAGTTGAACTATGAAGTGATTTCAAGCAAGCAAAAATGATCTCCTTCAATCCTAATCAAACATCCTTCAAACTGGCCTTTGAAGTACAAGTAGAAATTTTGAAGCAACTTTCTCAACTTTGCAACCCTTCAAGAGATATTTCACTCCCTCAGTTATGCTATCAATGGGGGTTGTCATTCCCAAAGACAAAGAAACAATCTGTAGAAACCCTTGGCTCCACAATTGAAAATGACAAGCAATATTTCAAATATGGATGTTATGAAATGACCCCCTCATGTCTATTTATTCTTTTCCTCAAGAGGTCGACCTCCTTCTAAAACTTTTCCAAGTCAGCTTCTAGAAGGAATATTATAATATTATTTTATTATTACACTTTATAATAATATAAAATATAAAGTAACTCATAAAGTGTAATATAACATTATAATATAAAGTAAGGTTTCCCAAAATAGAAATATCAATGAAGAATATTGGAAAACCTCTATGAAGTCTAGAAATGAGCCAATTAATCAACTGGGTAACTACCAAATGACCCTCTAATCATGCCCCACTAGCCTACGAGGGTCGTTGATAAGCTAATCATGTTGATGTGTCAATGCCTAGCTGGAAGGGGACATTACATAGGTAGAAGCGATGGTGAAATGTCCAAAAGAGTAGTTGTCACACCCTTTCCAAGAACTACCTTTTAGCAATAAATAAATTAAAGACTATTTAATATAATATTAATCTATTAGCTATTGTAAAAGGTAAATTCTTTTAGAAAGCATAAATAAGAACATTTATAAATATTATAAGGGTTTAACCCCTAATAATATTATGTTCTAACAATATCTAACACCTAGAAAAAAGTAGGATGTTGGGGGGCGAGGAGGCACCAGGTTTAAAGGGCGAGGTTAGGGAAAGTTGGGCGGATGAGGTGATTCATGAAGTGCCTGAAGCGTCGCAGTCACTAACTGACAACCACATCCCGCAATGGGTGTTCTCCAAGGGAAGATGGGTCGATCGCTGCCATATGCACTTTCGGTAGCAACCAATTGATGAATAGACGGTTCACAGTCATGCCCGCGCGCGGCATGACACACCCTCAAAAGCAACAAGGGATGACTGGAAAGATGATGGAGTTTGGAAGGATTCGCCGCCATGGCATCGTCCCCCCAGGATTCAGAGAGCTCCAGTATTGAGGAAAAAGGATAGATTTTGTAATGACGAAGGAAGAATTGATGTTGGGAAGCCGAACTCCAAGTGTGAACATGGACGAAACCCTAAAGAGACAGAGGCGAAGGAAATTCTGATGATTGATGTGTCGCAAGAAATAAAAAATGGTGCAGAAATATTGAGGGGATTCGCACTAATATGTCATTTCATTGGGGGCACTCCCAGTAGGGTAGCGATCAGGGAATGGATAAAGGTGAATTGGCAGACAGAGGTTTTACTCAGATTTCTGCCAAATAATTTTTTCGTGGTGGTATTTTCAGATGAAAAAATGATGAAAAATGTCGCAGAAGGCGGAGTGTGGCACATGGACAATTTCTCGTTATACATGCAACCCTAGGAAAAAAAATTGATCCCACTAGGTTAAAACCATATGACCAACCGATTTGGATATGCCTATACTATCTCACGTTTGAGTATTGGAATGGAGAATGCTTGGAAAAAAATGGATGATTGTTGGGGACATTATTAGACATTGATATGGAGATTATAGATGGAGACTTATACAAATATGCGAGGTTGAAGATAGCCGCAATCAACATTATACCTCGATCAATTAAGTTACAGGTAGAAGAATAAATCTGGAACCAGGAAATTGAGGTGGAAGAGGACAAATGGTTCTGCCTCAAATGTGGCTCATAGTTGCACAATGAAATGACATGCAAAAATGTGTAAGGCAAGAAGGTGTACAGGAAAGTGGAGAAGGAAAGGAAAAAAGAGGTTGAGGAAATGAAAATTGTTCCATATGTAACAAGTGTTTATGCCTTGGGTTCAGAGGTATCAAAGGAAATGGAACCAGTGGGGCTGAGTGTGGAACAAGGTGAAACCAGGGAGTTTATGACAGACGGGCTTCCTGAAGAAGAGGTCATTCCGAGTAACCAGGATAAAGCCAAGATGGATAATTCGGATCCTACACCAAATTCAGACACAGGGCTGGAACCTGAGGATGAGCTTAACATTATAGATGAAAGAAGAATAACTCAAATTGTGATCATGCATTTGGGTATGGGTAAACTCGGCAAACAAGGGAAAACCAGAGGAAGAAAATCATTTAAGCAATTGAGGGAAGAGGAGGCAGTCATCAGGAACTATCCTAGCATCAAGGAATTCTTAAGTACCAAGGGAGGGTTGGCCTCCCTTGGGAAGTAATGAATTTGTCTACATGGAATGTCAGGGGTCTAAAGGCCCCTGACAAATGACACTTGGTTAGGCGTCACCTTTAGTCATGTTCAAGCAACATAATTATTTTGAAAGAGACCAAGTTGTCACAAGTAGAGGCATGCACATTTTTGAAATATATTAGATCATGGAATGGTCATTTTCAAGAATCAGTTGGAGCATCTGGGGGTATTGGGATGATCTGGAAGGAGTTTGAAGTTTCGGTGAAAGTTTAGTGTTCACAAATGTACTGGTTAGCCGCAGAAATCTTTAGTATGAGTCTAAATCTTACATTCATGATCATTAACATTTATGGACCTATTGGAACAAAGGAGAAAGCTGAGATTTGGTCGAAGGTTTTGGACTTCATTAAGTGTCATGCGAACTCAAACCTCATCATTGGTGGTGATTTCAATGATGTCCTAGATACGTCTAAAAAAAGCGGAGGAATAAGGTCGAAATCCCAAGTCATGATAGATTTCAGAAGGTTTGTTGCAAGCTCAGGACTGGATGATTGTCAAACCTCGAATGAAGTTTTCACATGGACCAACAGACGCAAGGATTTTACGGAAATCTCGGAAAGGTTGGACAGATTCTTGATCTCTCCTGGGTGGTGCAACATTTGCTCCATCATTGAAGCCCATATTCTGCCAATCTCCATATCAGATCACTTTCCTGTTGAACTTAATCTTAGTAAAGAACTGGACCTACCAAATTCATCTTTTAGGTTCATGAATATGTGGTGGCGTGATGACGGGCTTTTGAGCCTATTAGAATGGTGGTGGAAGGAGCTTCGAGTTGGGGGCTCGATAAGTTTCAAATTCACAAAAAGATTGTAGTATCTGAAACAAAAACTTAAAGAATGGAATAGGGATAAATTCATGAATATATTCTCATAAAAGGCAAGGGTTGAAGGTGAATTTCAAGCACTAAATGAGAAGGTGATAAGAGTAGGAATGAGAAATGAGGAATTCCTATGAGAGAAGGAACTAAAGTTTGAACTTGCATAATTGCTCAAGAGGGAAGAATTTTTTTGGAGGGACAAATCAAGAGAAGTTTGGCTTACGGATGGTGATTCAAATTCAAAAAATTTCCATGCATCTGTTCTTGCCCGAAGAGTGGAAAATAAAATTGAATCGATTCAATCCTAGGATGGCACCTTGAAGCATGGCAGTTCGGAAGTGGGCCTCGAGGTGGTCGCTTTCTTCAAAAATTTGTTAGGAGAGCATGCGGGTGATTGCGGTGAAGGGGGTATATTAGACACAATTGAAAGAAGGGTGGGAAGCAAGGACAATGCCATGCTTGAAGAACCTGTCTTGATGGATGAAGTTAAGCAGACCCTTTTTTAGTTGCATCTCGATAAGGCACCCAGGCCGGACGGATTCCTAGCTAGGTTCTTCCAAAACTGTTGGGGCTTTCTTGGGAGGGATCTTTGGTTAGTGGTGGAGGACTTTGGAAGGTCTAAGAGATTTGTCAAATATCTCAATAACTCAGTTTTAGCACTCATTCCCAAGAAGGAAAAATGCAGGACATTCGGCAATTATAGGCCAATTTCTCTTTGTAATACAGTGGACAAAGTAATTGCAAAAGTACTGGAAAATAGACTCAAGAAGATACTCAGCAAAATTATTGCTCCTAAACAAAATGGCTTTGTTCTGGGGAGGGGGATCACGGACAGTATTCTGCTCATCAGTGAAGTGGTACATTCGCTAAAGGTAAACCATACAGCTCGCATGGTTATTAAGTTGGATGTTTGCAAGGCGTATGATAAAGTTTCATGGGACTTTCTGCTAAAAGTTATGGACCGCATGGGCTTTAGTAATCAATGGTGCTTATTAATCAAGCAATGCATATCTTTTGTTAGATTCTCTGTATTAATTAATGGTACAATGCATGGCCTTTTTGCGGCTACCAATGGTCTGCGCCAAGGGGATCCTTTATCCCCGTCTCTATTCGTTATCATGGTAGAGGCCTTAAGTTGCTCAATCAAACGGCGAAGACATCAGTCTGAGTGGATTGGAATCACTGCGGCTTCGAATGTGGAACAAGTTACTCACACTCAATTCACTGATGACACCACTTTGTTTGGAGAGGCAAGCATGAGGGAGGCTAGATGCATCAATGCGACTTTGGAAAAGTATGAACAATAGTCGGGGCAAAAAATGAATAAAGATAAATCAAGAATTTATTTCTTCAACACAAGGGCTAATGTTCAGAAAGCCATTTATGCATTTATGGGGTTTCAAATTGATAAGATTCCTGCCAGATTCCTAGGGGTTTAGATTTTTGAGGGGGCTTGTAGATCCAAGCATTGGGAAGAGGTGATGAATAAGTGCAAAATCAAGGTGATGTCTTGGAAAAATAAATGGTTGACTTTGGCTGGCAGGATCACTATGACCAAGGCAGTTCTCTCAGCTATACCAATATTTACACTAGCCTACTATGAAGCTCCAAAAAAGATAGAAGATGTCATAGAGAAGATTCTAAAGAGATTCCTATGGGAAGGGTCAAAAGAAGAGAGGAAAATACCATTGATTGGATGGGAAACTGCTTGTAAGCCTAAAACTGAAGGTGGTGCGGGATTAAGGAGGATTGGGAGGAAAAATATAGTGCTAGGAGCAAAGATGATTGGGAAAATGTACAGACAACCGGAGAAGTTGTGGTGTCGTATAGCCCAAAAGAAATATTTAGACAATGACTCCCCTTCAAGGATTTTAACGATAGACAATCTCCAGGGAGGCTCGACCTTTTGGAGATTCATAAACAAATGTCGCCCATTGATCACAAGTCATATTACATGGAGACTTGGCAATGGTCAAAAGGGTAGGTTTTGGTCTAATTCTTGGAACGGATTCAGGAGTCTAGCAGAGCAATTCGAGTTAGATCTGGATGTTGGACGGCTCGAGGACGAATGGGGAATTGAAGTCGCCATGTATATTAACTCGAAAGAAACTATTGACGGTGAGAGGGTGAAGTGGAAAAAATTGATGCATCTGCAACTTGAACAAAATAAATTGGAGGCAATTTCAGAAGAATTAAATAATCGGGTTGTGTGTGTGTCCAAGGAAGAGGACACTACTGTATGGTGTGGGGCAAAATCTGGTGAATTCACTACCAAGCTTGGCTATCAAATATAGGTAGAAATTGGAGCAAGAATAGACTGGATGGTGAAATTATGTTGGAACCAAGTTGTGCTCCCCGAGGCTGGCGTGTTTCTTTGGGTGCTTTTTCATAAGAGGTGCTTAATGATGGATAGATTAAAGAGACTGGGAGTCGCAGGCCCAACTCGATGCGTGATGTGTGAACAAGCTGAGGAGGAGGTCGATCACCTGTTTCTATCATGCCCTACTAAAATGGAATGTTGGGATTGGCTTCAGAGGTCGTTTCAAATTCATGGCCCGAGACAGGAGAAATTGCGAGATTTTTTGAATGCGTGGCAGATTGGCAATAAAAATGGGTATTGGGAGAGTCTTTGGTTATTGGCACCTTTGTTGGTGATTTGACATATATGGCAAGAAAGGAATAGGATAATTTTCAGCGGCAAAGCACTAGATAATAATAGACTAATAGAGAGGATGAAGGAGGCAATAATTGAGGTGGCTAACAACAGGACAAGGCTGGGTGCTAAATCGAGATTCACGAAATGGGATGAAGAGATTCAAAAAGAATGGAATAAACTGAAAAGGCCAAAGGTGTGTCCACCCATGGTCGACAAGGTTGAAAGAAAGACCGTACATTGGAGGGGGCTAGTGGATCTCCCTTGGAAACTAAACTTCGATGGGGCGACTAAGGGGAATCTCGGCGCTGTGGGAGCCGGTTGTATCATTAGAGAGCAAGTGGGGTAGTGTGTTTGGGTTGCCTCAAAGAAATTAGGGGTGTGTAGTAACAATGTAGCGGAGCTTTAGGCACTAATGTTGGCCCTACAGATTTGCATCGGTAAGGGGATCATGTCGGTAGAGATTGAGGGTGATTTGATGGTTTGCATACAAGCAATTATCAATGGTCAAACCCCAAGTTGGCAGATTGACTATTGGGTTGCCCAAATTAAGGTACTTCTTGGAAAACTAAATAATTACAAGATCAGGCATGCATTTAGAGAAGCCAATAAGGCTGCAGATTGCCTAGCGAACGTAGGTGTCTGGCAAGTGGATGGGTTGATCATCGATTCCAAGTTAGAATGTTGGGTAGGACTCAAGGATTTAGTGGTTAGTGACAAGGAAAAGTTGTAACCGAAATCCCAAAGGGGATGTGGGGTAGTACTGAGTCACATTCGGTATTTCAGTGGCAGGATCTTATTTGTTCATCATTTTTGAGTTTTACTTTGATATGCCTAGATGAAGAATTGACTACTCCACAACACTGACGTGCTCTACTGAAATTGGATGACACATTTTTCTCGTGAGGACTGTTTCGGCTTTGGCAAGAGTTTATGGTTTGTCGTGGTTTGGTATCATGGTTGTATGGGTCGTAGGTTCCTGCCTTGGTCAATTGGGTAATGTTGGAAAGTTTGGCTATATTTGGCATGTGTGGTGCATTGATACGAGCACTAAATGTGGTTGATCAATTATGGTGTTCCAATTTGGATTGGCCTATGTATGTGTGAAGGAGTCCTTATTGACATAGTGTAGTCAACTCTTTGTAACCCAGAACAGAGAAGTGCATAATGAAATTGTGGAAAAAAATTTGTGAGTGTTAAATGAGAATTTGTATTGGTGCGACAACAGAATATATGAGACTATGGTTGGCGCTCTTGTGGATGTAAGTGAATCGAGGGAATGGGTGTCTGTGCATCTAAATAGGATTGTGGTTGGCCTGAATGTTCTTGCAATCACAAATGCAACCATGGATTTGAGATCAAATGGTTGGGTTAGCTTCCTACGCTCATTTTTTGACCATGCATTGGTGTTGGAGGAGGTCGTGGAGGGCGACGATGCTGAGACCATGGTGAAATTTATGGAAGATGCTTGGGAAGTCTTCCGAATCGGGGTAAAAAATGCAAACATGGAGGCCTTTTCCTGGTTTTTGGCTTCTGAACGTTCTTGGCTTGGCGAAGGGAGTCTTAGGCAGATCACTGCGCTGGGCAGTTATTTGGCTATAATCTACCAGTGTCTGGTGCTTTAGTTGTTAGGAGTTTTTTGGTGTTGCCTCTGGGTTGGAGTATCTGTTGTTTGTGGTGGTCTTGGGATGCTTATTTCTTGGCTATAATAGGCCAATTTTTGGTGCATCAGTTGGTAAGGGTTTTTTGGTGTTTTCTTTGGGCTAGTATTTTTTAGTGGTTATTTTGTAGAGCCTACTAGCCTGTTGTGTTTCTAATTGGGATGTAATTGGGAGCTACCCCCTATTTTTGTAGCACTTATCTATAAAATATATATATAACACCTAGAAAGAAGTTTTGTTGCTTACTATATTATCTTTAGACCATGGATATTTGTATTACATATTAGGCATATTGCATGACATGTTGTTATCTTAAATCTTTGTACAAGGTCATTAAATAAATCTCCTTATGGGTTTGACATAAGGATGATACAATCCCTATCATGTATAAACACCAAACATGTCCAAAAATTTATATGTGGGTCTATTCATAGAGGTGAGTAGTTGCAAGGCTAAAGATTGTCACAAATTAGATTTTCATAGAAGGATCAAATCCATGATTGATTGCTTTTACATTCACAAAGGGAAAATCCATGTGTAGAAATGACACATACAAGGAATCAAAATTATACTTATTTAGACAAATTTGACTTAATATCCTAATTTTCTACCATAGGAACAAATTGGTTTGGGATAGTTGGAAATTTTTAATTTTACATTGAATTAACAACTTGTTGTGCAGTTTTGCACACACGCGCCCCACTGAAAGCGGGGACCCTCTTTCTGCTCTAGCTTTTGGCCTCTTAATTTTATTGATTTCATTGTCTTTGGAGATCCTTAGATGTTCATCTTGCTTGTCCAAGTCCTTCCCCCGAGTTGTGCTTTGAAAAACTAAGTTCTAAACAAAATCCGGGCTTTTGCCCCACCGGGATTTTCCCTTGCCTCATCGAATTTCCTCAGATTCCTATCCACTGAATTTCCTCTATATTCCTCGTTCTCGGGCCGATTTTCCTGCATTCGCCCAAACCGATTTTCCCATATCTCGCCTCCCCCGCTGATTTTCCCGATTCTCGGGTCCGAGTCCACTGGTTCCTGATTTTTCCGGATTTTCCTTGGTCCGATTTCTATACCCAAATCAGTAATTTTCCCAAAATGGAAATTTTTCCAAAATAAAAATATCTCTAAAATGAAAAATTTCTTGAAAAGATTTTGAAAATAAAATTTCCAAAAGCGGAAAAATTCTGAAAATGGAAAGTTTCCTTATAAAAATGTAAGTTTTTTAGAAAAGGTCAAACTTTTATTCAAATTTATTTTGGATTGGATTTTTAACATGTGAGCTATTGATGATGATATCTATTTTTCAGGATTAAATAGATATTAAAAGTGGGACTTGCCTAAGAATCCGTGCCAAAACTGTCTACAACTGGAGGACTTTCTAGAAGACACATGAATCTGATCTTGCTGGTGATCGTAGGCCGACATGGATAATATTCATGCATTTAATGCAAATCTTGTCCTATTTTGAAATTCTCCTAGCCGACCTGTTTTGGGGCTTGTTATTATTGTAAAATCTAATTGGGCCGATCTGTTTTGGGGCCAGTTATTATTGTAAAATCTAATTGGGCCGACATGTTTGGGGTTTTCTATAAATGGCATTTTTGCCTCATTTGTAAGGGGGTAGATAGATAGAATAGAGAACAGAGGAATGCACAGATAGATACAAGCGAGTTTAGCAGTAGTTAGAGTTAGGAGTTAGCTTCTTTCAAGCAAATGCTGTAACAGAACATTGGAATTGTTGTTGGAGTTTGGTGATTCAATACAATTGAAGGCATTGTGATTTTCTAGTGATCTCTTTTGTGTTGACTTATTTTGCATGGTTCTTATGGTTCTATCTTTCAAATTGCTCAAGGTTGTTAGATTTAGATTTAAATCCGATTCAATGATGTTTATGATTTAATGTTTGAAGTGTTTGCAGCAATCCCTGGTCCATACTTTTTGTAGCTAGCTGATTGTTCGTTGCTTTGCAAAGTTAGTCTGGACCTTTATATTCATTGTGTTTGGTTCAATTGTGGAGATTTATTCATTTCAACTGCAATTGGGTTGTCTTGGGTGAATGTTCATGATCTGAAAATCTTTAAAACCTTAGAAGATTGCATTGTTTCTGTAAGATTGTAGATTTATCTTGATCAAGTAGAGATTGGTTTCATGGGGATTGGTCCACCTCAAGTGTTTTATCATTTGCATTGTTAATCTTAGGAGTTAGAATAGAATAGAATCTCTCTAAACCCTTATCTCTTTTGCTGTTTATTTTGAATCTGGGTTAGTTTTAGGATTGAAAGCATCACCATATTGTTGCATCTGATGAAAATTCACTTCCAGCATTGTTCATTTGTAAGGCCCCTTGTGATTACTTCAAAGATTTTCACATATTATCTCGAGTTGTTTATGCATTGTCATGACCGACACCCGAGACCTTTAGTGATTTTCAAATAATTTATTGTTGAAGATTATCTTTCAAGAGATAGAATATCATTTTCCTCGTTCCCAGTTAAGCGTTGTGCGTAAAACACCATCAACACAACTGCGCCCTCGCTATCACATAAAATAAGAATTTTTTTATGTATCATAATCATTTACAACTCTTAATCTTAGGATATTTATTTATCATTTATTATTTAATTGATTTACTCCAAGATATATTTTATTTTCATACAAGTTCTACTAAGTTTTTGTGTGATGTGCCAATGTTTCATGTCTTTAATTTTAGTATTTATGTGAGTGGTATTGGCACTCTCCAATAGTATTTTGGCACTTTGCGCCATTTTGTACATAATGTATGCTTATGTACAAAAAGGTAAAATTTATGTGTCAAAAAGTGACATTTTCCTTCTCATTTTCATCTTCCTTCATTAATTGTTATATTAGTAAAGATTTTGTACCATTTAATTTGTAGCCACTATTTCCAAAATCCATTTACAAATGTAGTCAAATAAAAAGAAAAATATTGTGCCTACAGATTTTTGACAAAATAAAAAATATTATATTTTCCCTTTAGCATGCCAAAATAATTTTTGTAGCACTTTATACAAAGTGTCACATATGCATGTTTGCACCCAATGCACCTTTATGTAAGTTTGTACAATTTCTCTTTTGACTGTAAAATTCACCAATTTCTTCCATTTTGCCATGTTTTTGCCAAAAGACAATGTCAGGATTGCTAACACATTGATAATTACAAACAAACCAGGATGCAAAAATGACATAAATGACACTTGAAATAACCTAAATAAGGAGAAATGATACTAGTGATGAGGATGAATTAGTTTTTTGGGTAAAGGTACACCTCCCAAAAGTGGGAAGTTAGATAAAGATTCCCAAGTGCCTAAAGAAGCCTCCTAAGGCAAGTGCCCCTGAGAGGGTACAAGAATAATGAAAGTATAGAAACTCATAGGATACAAAAAGGAACCAAGAACCCTTGAGAATTATTTATCGAGTTGGAGTAGGGAAAATGCATAAATGGGGTGAAACAAAACATGGGCACCAAATTAATATAATGTCAAAAAAGATGCTCATAATGGTGAAAAGGTGATTATGGGAACATCCATTCATTGAAATTCTTTGAACATCCCAAGGAATGGATTTCCAGTAACAAGGATGGGCTAAAAAAGTAAACTAGGTATGAGTCCCAAGAATAAAGTAATGAGAGAAGAGGATCAAGAAGACCTGGCCAAGTCCATTGGTCACAACAAGGTGAGAAACAAGGTTTTGATCCTCCAAAAAAGATTAAAAGTGGGAATATAGTTTTCTAAAGGGATCAAGGAGGTTAGAAGAGAGGCCTTCAATAACTTGAGGGAGGGACAAACTCTATCAATGTGTACAAAAATACAAAAGCACTTAGGGTGAGTTTTCACAACGTGATTAAGGGTGAGAGAACAAAAACTAAGGGGTCCCACTATAACTAAAAAGAAACCTTAAAATATGTTGGTTAATAGATTTACACCTTGTTTAAAATATAATTTCTTTCTCTATTACCTAGATTAAATGCAAATTAGTTTTCAACAATTGAGTAAACTACTTCAATAAGAAATAGTTACTCTTTGAATTTTACAAGGTACAACTCCCTCTTCTGATAATTGATAAAAAAAATTAAGAGATATAATTTCAAATGGGGTATGTTGTAATGCCCTCATTTTCATGAGCATTAGTTTCAGAGGGTTTAGCTTATTCCTGACCTTCGTAGGCTAATGAGCTTGGTTAGGGGTCTTAGTGGCAAATATCTAGTCAGTTGATGGTTTCCATTCCTGGATTCAGTTGGATTGGACTAATAAGGGAGATAATAATTAAATAAATTATTTGTAAGGTTATAAAGTGACCTTATATTTAATTAATTTAATAAAGTGACTTAAATAAAATATTATATCATAAAGTTACTAAAATAAAATAATATTATTTTAATATTATTTTCTAGAAGCTTCTTGAAGATGGATTGAAAAAGTATAAAAGAAGATCAAGTTCTAAGCATCCAGGAATTGATATTTGCTTTGATGTGATTGATTAGTGAAGGAGCCAACTAGGGTTTCTGCCATTATTGGACCTTTGGGAATGAAACTCTCATTGGTTGAGCAATTTTGAGGCTATGAAACTATCAGGTGAGATTATTTCCAATTGTGGGCTTCACTTCAGAAGTTCAACTCATGATTGCATTGCAAATTTGTGGCCTTTGGCCAAATTTGGGAAAAAGATTTATTATCAGCTTATAGAAGCATTTTGAGGAATTCGATTTAGTCTTGAGTTGCATATGACACTATTAAAGGAAATTGATTTGGAATTGTGTTGGATATTATTTGCAGGTGACAATTGAAGTGATTTCATTTGCAGGCTTTAATCGATTTGTTGCCTCTAATCAGATTTTTTCTAAGGACCAACTTGCAGTTGTAATACTCAAATTTTACTCATTTGGTCATTGAAATCCATTAATATTTTCTCATTGACCAACTTATCTACACCCATTTCTATCATCCCCTTAAAATATTTGTCGGTTTTTGTCCAAATAGATTTTTCATGCTTAGTAGAAGCAATCTCTTTGTCTACCTCAACCCTTAGAACTTTGATATCTTTAAATATCCTTTTTATATCAATGATAAACTTGGTTCCCTTAATTAAGATATCTTCAACCCAATATTTTTTAGCCTTCCCATAAGCTTTATAATTTTGCACTTTATTCACTATTTCTTTTCCCATAGTAGATGTTGGATCGAATGTAGCCTCAACCTAACTGATTTTTTGTGGAGTTATGTCTAATATAGACTTCAAGCAATGAGTTAAAATATTTACTTGATACTTAAGTTCATCCTTGCTTTGCTTGTCCCTAGCAATTATTTCCACTAACCTAGCAGTCATCACTTGAAAATTATGTATATCCCCATCCCTGGTTGATGGCCCTAGATTAACTATAGTGGTGTTGAAATCACTAATAGTTCCTTGTTCGGTCTCCTTATGCACTGAGGAGTGTGCTACTTTGACATACATATTTCTAGTGCTACTATCTTCCAATAACCTTGATGTAGTTTTTAATTTCTTTGGCTTGGGGTTCCTCTAGATTAGTTAGCCAACAAAATCCTTTTCAGGCAAACTAAATTGAATTGTTTTTTCTCTTCTTAGATAAGGTATGCTCAAACCATGAAGAAAAATTTAAAGTGGTTGTAGATTTAGAACCTAAAGAAGTAAATTACAAAAATTTATGAAGGGGAGAAGTATCAAAAGTTCCCACTTCATGAGAAGGCAATAGAGTGGGGCTTATCCTAAGAGAATTTTGTTGCTCTCTTGAAGGAGAAATTTCAAGAGATTAAGGAACACTTACTTGTGAAGGAGAAGATGAAACTTCAACTATTTCTTCTTCTACAACCACCTATTTTTATTTCTCTTTTTGTGCTTGATATAGGGCATCATCTCCATAGGTTTTATTCGGCAAGTTTTTCTCTAGTGGTTCCTCATCACCATCCCCCTTTCCTCTTGGAGTCACCCTTTTAGAAGATGATGGTTACATACGTGATGACGAGGGCGCTTGACTACTCTCTCCTTGAAGTTGGGTATCTTGAGATATTGGAGGAGGAGTGGATTGCTTCTTTGCATTTTTCCTTGCCACCCAGTCTTGAGTTATTATTTACACCATTGTAGTTTTGGCCTCAATAGCATCAGTCTACTTGATACTCCAATCTATAGAAATGATTGGTTGATTTTGTATGTGATTGACAAAGATAAGATCAAATAAGTTTGATTCATCATCCTCCAAGCCTTGGATATCCCAATCTAATATGAATGTTACTATTTTTCTCAAAGTTAGCCTCATCCAACTTCTTCTATGAACCTCATACTGATCAACACAATTTGCTCAATAATCTTCTAACTCCAAGACATGATGGAAACCAAGACCCAATTGCAAGTTATCTTTAACAAAATTCTTAGTATTAAAAGGGAACCTTCTTTCATAAAATTGAATTGTGTACTTGACTAGATCCCTTTCAATGTTGAGAGTATCAGACATACAATTGCAAGAATAATAACCATTCCCAATGGGGAATTCCACACCTACCTTTTTCCTTTCTTGGAATCTCTTATTTACTTCTAAAGTTTGCCTACATACTTCAATTAAGATAAAGTTGTCGTTTGTATACTTGGGGAGCTTGGAAGGAATTTTGTTGAAACCCCCAACTCTGATATAAGTAAATCTCTAAAATTATATAAAATGACTA
This sequence comes from Sequoia sempervirens, assembly GCA_007258455.2. NCBI lineage: Eukaryota > Viridiplantae > Streptophyta > Pinopsida > Cupressales > Cupressaceae > Sequoia > Sequoia sempervirens. The sequence goes on along the minus strand of VDFB02260099.1, from coordinate 5,215 downwards.
CCATATGTGTCAATCAGCTACACAACTTCAAGAGAGATGCTCAGACCCATGTCTACCTATATTTCTCTAACCATTCTCATGGTGAATGTGTCATTTACTTTCCTAAGATTTTTTTAGCTCTTCTCTAACTAGATCTTATCATAATAATCATAGACATCTTGTTCTTGAACTTCAATTGATCTCAGACCTGGCCATGGTCTTGTGCAAGCTATAACATAGAAAAAATATCAAGACATGTAAAAAGAATTGTTGAGTGGGAAATGAATGATTATCAAATGTAGCTGATTACATATTAGTTGAGCCCCATCCAAGTACTACTCACCATGAATGAAAAATTGTATGAAAAAGTACATCTAGTATTCAAATTCATGTGCCCTTTCATGACCTTTTAGCTTGTGTAGAAGCATAATTATATCAAAAGCATCATTTACGAAATGAGTTATGTGTAACCTTTTGGGTAAATAAGATTTCCCCATTTTTGGTGTAGCAAACCATTCTTGCACAATAATACTCTTGTATTTCCCTTTCTTCTCTTGAAATAGCTTATAGGAGGGGGTGAAATCAAAGTCTTTGTAAACCTCCCTTTCCCCTAATTTCAAACAAGAAGTGAAAGTGTCCCTATCAATCCTTACAATCAACCAATTGTCATTCATTCTAATTTATCTGGTATGTGGGTTGTAATGGTTTATGCATTCCAATACCGAGTCAGTGCATTGCACCGCTATTAGGAAAGTTGTAGCTTGCAGCAGTTTTCTTTCAATCAGATGTTGAGTAATTAAATGGGTTTGTCTTCCCTTTCGATTATCTCCCAAAACTCATTTAGGTTTATAGGACCTAGCTTTGTATCACCAATATCTAGTAATATGACCAATAGACCAGACAAATTTTTATAACCCAAGTATTTAAACTTCATGGTGAATGAAAACCCAAAAATTTAGATGCAATCTGTACCAAAAAGTGACTAGATTTGCTTATACGAGTAATGCAAATAAGATGTAATTCTCCCAAACACACTAGATTGCTTATGGGTTGCTCTCTAGTAAGTTGTAACTTGATGGTAGGAACACTATACCTCTAAATTATGCTTCTATGCTATGAAATTATTATTCATTCTTCTCTACAAATTTTGTCTCCTTTGCTCTTTAAATCTATCTCCCAATGCTTGTCAAAACAAGTTCTTGAGGTAACATAATTCATATATAAAGCCTGCAATGAATGTCCAAGGGTGATAGGTAGCCATTAATGACAACCTTAATGGTTGGCATGTGCAAGATTTCCTATCTCGCACTTTGTTTTGAATTTTTTTTTTTTTTTAAAAGAACAACTACGAGAACTTTGTAGAGAAATGACAACCTCGTCAAAGTTCGATGGATGTTTTGAAACCTATGTATGACTTTGAAATACCAGCTTTAATTTGTGATCTTTGCGTACCACTCTTTGAAATGAAAATGAGACTAAAACCATATATTTGTCAAAGAAATGGAGGGTTTTGACAAAATCGTTGGAGGCCGATGGAGGTTTTGAAACCTATGTCAAGTTCCAAAACTACAATAACTTGGCTAAAAACTCAATATTTATTTTTTCATCAATATTTTGTTTGGTTGTGAGAACCATTTTGGATGTTGACAGAGTTGTGAAAACCCCTAAGTAAGCCAATGGAAGAACATGATTGGGCTTACATGTAAAGGTGAGAGATGAAACAAAGTTGTGACAACTAGGCTAAAACCCGACAAGGTTTTGAAAATGAAAGAATAAGCCAAAAAAAAAAGGATAAGGCATATTTGCACAAATGTACATGGTTTCTAAGATAGGTCAAAAACTATAGTAACATTTGGCTTTGACTGGGGATCAAGACTGCAAAGGATATGAAAGAATCTGAAGTAACAAATCAATTTATTATATATTGGGCCATAAAGTCAACACTTGCAAGACAAAAGGATGTGACAAATCAAGAACTCTCAAAACAACACCAAAAAGGAACCAAACAAACAAGCCAAAAACTTCTAACCTAATATTTATAGAGGTGAAACATACTAGTATTCAAATTTGATATAACTTTAGATCTTTCCCATTGTAAGGAATATGCAATGGTGTGCCATCCAAATAAGATAATCTGAAATTGTTTGAGCCACATTCTTGGTTTATTTTGAAAGGAATTTTCTATAGAGAATCAAATTTCTTATGTTCTCCTTTAGGCTCTCTTCCTTTATCCCACGGTAATACCAGATCTCCAATCACAAAAATTTTGGGCCGAGATTTCTTATCAAAAATCTTCTTAACTTTGGCCTGATGCATAGTGATCTTATCAACCATATCTTCTCTATATTCTTTAATCTTAGTAAGATACATGTTTTTCTTCTCTAGAGAGTTCTAGAATTCATCATCCTCAACAACAATCTACAATTTGAGGGCAAATAGGTAGAGGAAAAGCACTACCTATCTCATACAACAATTCAAATGGAGGCATCCCTATTGCTCTTTTAGGTGTTATCATGTTAGCCCATAGTGCTTCATATAATTTCTTGTGCCAGTTCTTTTTATTTTCATCTACTAATTTCTTCATGATAGTGACTAGATTCTTATTATTGGACCCAACTTTCCCATTCCCCTAAGGATAGTAATATGAAGAATGAGACAAGGTGATTCTATATTTGTAGCAAATGAGGGATATTTCATTTGTTGAAAAACTAGTCACATTGTCAACTACTAACTTTTGTGGAATGTCAAACCTAACCAAGATATTTTCTTTTTACGAAATCACAAACCACTTTTGAAGTTGTATGCTTTACAAGTATGGATTCTACCCACTTAGTGAAATAGTAGGTGGTGATGAGAATGTGGGTATGTCTTGTAGTAGATTGTGGGCTTATAGGTCTAACAAAGTCTAAACCCCATTGTTGAAATGGATTATCTATTACCACAAGTCTTAGAGGGAGTGTTGCCAACTAAGGTCTTCCAACAAACTGCCTACACTTCTCACATCTAGATACCCAACAATATGCATCTTTAAACATCCCTGGCTAATAATAACATTGTCTCAATATTTCAAAGGCCATCACAAATGAGGAAAAATATTCTCTACATGCTTCAATATGGAATACTTCGAACAACTTCTTATGTTGATCTTTGTCCACACGTCTAAAAAATGTACCATCCAAAGATCTTTTTATATAAAGTGTCATCCCAACTTACATATTTAGTTGTCTTCAATTTAAGATTCCTCTTTTCTTTTGGATACAAGTGATCAAGACATTCTCCATATGTGAGATAACAAACAACATTAAAGAACCATTCATCCTAAAGACTGACTAACAAATACCATAGGATTATCATTCTACCTTTGGTTGATTCTCTGCTATTAATTTAAACATGCATCTTCCTATAACCAATTTGGTAGGCTTAATATCCAAATCATACTCTTGCACTTTGGCTATCCACACTCCTTGTTGATTACAATTGATAACATGTTGGGTAAGAATACTCTTAATTGTAGTATCAGGTACATACACCACAGAGTGAGAATGTAGAATATAAAACCTGATCTATTTAAAAACTTTAACTATGACAAACAAATGTTTTTCAATTCGTGAGTAATTCAATTCATTATTTTTGAGTGGAATACTCATAAAAGTGATAGGAGCTTTAATTCTTTTCCCATTCCCTTGTATCAAGATAACAAACATAGTGTGTTCTAAAACATAACAATAAATGATAAAATCTTTATTGAAATCAGGATGAACTAGTACAAGGGTGTGAGCAATGGATTTTTTATGTCTTTGAATTCTTGCTTTCTAGACTCATTCCAATTACAACCCTTATTTTCTTATATATTTAGTGATCTCTAAAAATTCTAGGACAAATTTTCTCAAAAAAATTACTTGTCCAAAGAAAGACTTCCCACCTTTCATGTTTGAAGGAAGGATCAACTATTGAATGGCTCTAACTCTATTCAAATCAATTATGATTCCTTCTTTTGAGACAATGTGTCCCAAGAGTTTTCCTTTAATAGCACAAAAAGCAATTTTCTTTGGATTGAGGGAGCTATTGTGATTTCTACATCTTTGAAAGATTATTTCTAGGTCTTTCAAATGATTCTCTCTCTTTTAGAGAATACAAATAGATTATCTAGGTATACTACTATGATCTTGTTTTTTAAATCACCAAAAGATAAGTCCATTACCCTCTGAAATGTAGCTCCTACATTGATCAAACCAAAAGGCATACAATTATAGGAAAATGTACCAAAAGGAGTTATAAAAGTTGTCTCATGTTGATCCTTTTTATCCCTACTAATCTTGTTGTAACCTAGAAAACCATCAAGCATGGACATCATCTCTTCTCTTGCTACTATCTGCAACACGTGATCCATTATTGGTAAGGGGTAATTGTCCTTTAAATAAGACTAATTTAAAATTTTGAAATTCACACATATCCTTATTTCTCCATTCTTCTTGTGCATATAAACTATATTCTCTGCCTAGGTAGAGTGATGAATAGGGTAGATAATCCTTGACTTTAGTATTTTATCAATCTCACAAAAGATCACATCAGCAATCTTGGGATTGTAATTTCTTTATTTTTTCCTAAATGGAGACATCTAAAGTTTGAGAGGTATATGATGTTATAATTGGCCATTCATGAATCTTTTAAAATCATCATAAAACAAAGAAAAAACATCTTTATACTCCACTAGTAATTTTATTAATCTATTCCTCTCATTTGGCATACAATATTTGCCAATGTAGACTAGTTTTGGATCATCTAGACTTCCAATATTAACATTCTCACTCACCCGAATCATTAACAAATTTATTCATCCTCTTCATGATATATCTATCATGTCTATTAAATAATTTCTCAACTGAGATTATACCGTTAGGGATTTTATTACCTTTAAGTTGTATTATGCCTTCTTCTAGCTCATTTTCCTTATCGGGGGAGAATTCTTTACATTCAATTGTACTAGCCTCAAAGAATGTTTCCATGAACATATTTGTATTCTCTAAGAAATTTTGAATCTTCTTGTCATTCTCAAACACTTGCCAAGATTTAACGTTATCAGGGACGCTAGGTTGATATATCATTTCAATTTTATAAGAATTATCCTTAAAATCAAGATGTGGAAGAAGCAAAGATGTCGATATAACCAATGAATTTGCTCTAGTATTATGTCCTTTGGGTACTGCATCAATCAAGAAGGCATGAAAATGCTCTA